>CAEFZX010000788.1:0-102576 GCA_903066825.1 Alfaro cultratus | reverse complement strand
CTTGTGTTTTAAACTTCAAATTTCATTTTTTTTTCATTATATAAAATATATTTTTTTATACATTCCACTTTTCTACACCACACTTTTTTTTTTTTTTTTTTTTTTTTTTTTTTTAGCCCACCCCCGACTTAACATGCAGAAAAAGGTCACATTTCTGAGAAGTGACTTCCATGCGTGTTCCATGCTGGGTCGTCACTTTCAATTTCCTAAGACCTTTCATGTCACACAGCCATCAACCCGGAAAACTCCAAAACACTTCACGACACGCTTCCTGAGGCAACTTCTCAGGAAACGAAATTAAATCGCAAAAGTCATTCAAAGCAGCTTTATACACTACTGGATTAAGATCATAGATTCTGGCTGATTTTTGTTTCACTTTTTAAACTGAAGTCAGTTGCATAACTTTTTCACAGTTGCTCCTGTAACTGCGGAGAGCGCGCACGAGGAGCAGCAATTATCTCATTCTTTCCATGTCTTCATAGGACGCTGCAGCATTTAACACTGAGAGACCCTTGGGGACACCTGGTGGGGCCCCAACAGACGGCTGTCCTTTCCTTTTTCCACAGCACCGTTCACTTGGTATGAGATGTTTAACTCTGGGCACAGAATTAATGGAGCATGAAATGCAGGCCTTAAGTGCAGCAGGCTCCTAACCTGTAGGTGACACTGTCTGCATGGAGTGTTTAGCCGTGACCTAAGTGAGCTGTATTATAACTGCATTTGACTGGTGACAATTAGTGACCTTTTGCTGATCCAGCAGCCATCCTTTTAAATTACACTTGCGTGACGTTTTTCAGCGAGGACACGCGATGAGATACAGCACCGAAGGCTTCTACTGTACTTCTACTATTGGCTGGCAGGACAGGGGAGAGAGCGCACCGGCTCAAATGTGAGGAGAAAAAGTAGAAGTAGTAGCAAAAAAAAAAAAAAAAAAAAGGCCAGATGTGAAGTAGAAGAGGATTTGTCACAGTGAAAAAGTATTTTTTTCCCCTTACATTTTGCTTGTTTTCGCTGCTTTAATATGAGCTAAGAATGACGTTAAGTACAAGATACATTTTTCAAGTGATGACTCCATTTATTAAAGTTAAGAAGAAATTCTTTTAAATCAGTCTTGAAAGACCCGTTTTCTTCTTCTTGTTGAACCATAAACTTTGACTTAAACTGAGGCAAATTAAGTCTCCAGAACTTTCTCTTTAATTGTTCTCAGTGTGATTGCAGAGCCTTAAAGCCAAAGAAAAGGATTTGAATACCTTTTGCCTTAGAGACTGAAAGGTGTCAATGTGTTTGTTTCTCATCTTACATTAAATTACTTTAGGTTGCGTTATGATGTGCTTTTTTTTTTTATAAGACGTATTAGCTCTTTTCTCTTAAAAAAAATGAAAATGTCAATTGAAATTGCATTTCTTTTTATTGTTTGTTTTTTTGGTTATTATTAAATTATATTAAAATTAGTTTCATGATGTGAAATGTGAGAAAATAAAACAGTTGAATTCTTCAGGGAGATAAAATCATTTTCTCTCATCAGTGTGCTTTTCCTGTCTTCTGCTTACTAAGCAACAAGTTCTGTGAGCATTTATTTCAGTATTTCCTATTTCAAGCAATGATTTTAAAGTTCTGTTTTTTTTGTTGTCTTCAGATTACAACTTCCTCTCAAAAGAGGTGATAAAGTAACTACGCTATACTTCTTGAATGACATGTTAATCAAAATAAAGTTTCTTTTTTTCTTCTTTTAAGACTGCAGCATATCATGTTGAATAAGAAAGCTCAAGAGAAGATTGGTAATGGTAGCTAATTTAGTTTATTTTAAAAATGTATCAGTAGTTTCAATTATTCAGAATTTCAATATGAGGTCCCATTTTTGATTCAACCCAGTATAAAACCCAGCAAAGGTTATCTCTTTTTAAATAGCATCTTCTTTAAATTTTGATTTTTGAGTAAGTTTAAAGTAGACTTATTCTCAATAAACATAACTGAATTCAATGATGTCATTGAACTTATATGACACAAATGCAGCCAAGACCATCTTTTTGACCTTGAGTTTAAATATAACTTCTTTTTCATCAGAAGAATATAAATATTTGTTTTGAAGGAGGGTATTATGTAATTTTAGGAGCATTTCACCGTTTTATAGCACAGCTATATTAAGTTCAGTTGTTATAAAAACGCTGTTTATTAAGTTAAATTTCACTTCAGATCGTCTGACGCTTTGAAATTGATTTCTGTCTCTTTAAAAAAAAAAAACATCCAACCCTTTCCGACACTCCCCTTTCACCACGTCATCACAACAATGTCTCTCCATGCCATTCATTGTTGCAGTTTACAGCTGTTCTTTGGAGTGTTGTAGTTTGTCTGAAAAGTCAAACTACTGCATGTCTGCAGTTCCACCAGCTGTTTGCCGCATGCTGCTGCCGCTAGTCTGATGGAGCTGTGTGGTAAGAGGGGAGAAGAGAAGTGCTTTGTGAGGCGGGAACTCAGCTGGGAACTGAAGTTTCAAGGTGGAGCTTTGGCTAAATAGGTGGTGAATTGTTCGAGCAAGTGCTAAGGCGCCACTGGATATTTAACAACTACTCAAATATGCATGGACTGATCAAAGCAACACTCTGAGTATGTATTTGGTGAGGAAATCAAATTTAAACATAATATAAAGCTCAAAAGAGTCAATTTTACACAATGATCCCCTGTAATGTCCTAATCTGGAAATGCCCTGCCCAGTAGAAGAGTCTGCATTTAAATATCAATCTTACACTTAATAACTTTGCATTTTCTGGTTTTAGTAGGTTACCCAGAATTGTTTGGTTTAATGGGAAAGTACCTCAGGCAAGTACAGTAATAACTTGATACAAACTGGAGTTTTCTAGTTATGGCATTTTGAGTTACTTCTTATCTTTTTCTGTTGTTCAGTCATAGTTTAACTTGTATTTTAAATAATTTGCCAGTAACGTCTCCGCATTTTTAATAAGTTTACAATTCAGCTGCTAAGAGAGGCCCCGCATTGCTGCTGCCTGACTTTCTTACACGAAGCAAACTTGCACAACCGTATTTCTACATCTATCATTATTCTCAGAAGTCAAAGCTACTTAATGGGAAAGTGAAAAAATGTGTCTCTTTTTTCACCGTTAGCGTATTTTCGCATTTTGATTGTTGTGCTGGTGGTTGAGATGTCTGTGTAAATGTGACACTGACTGTTGGTGACTCATCCACACATCACAGAACGGCGACGGTTTTAACTCTTTTACAGACACCAGTAATGCTTCAGCTTCCTCTCGTATCTTCCACCAGCATCGCCAGGGAGCTGCCTGCGTTCAACACAACTTTACAGCTCGCAAGCTTGAGAAACCTCAGTGACAGGAACTTAATATAAAACATCACTATCTCTCCATCTAACCTTTCTCCCCCCCCAAAAAAGAAAGTGCTACACCTACTGCTTTTTACTGCTGTATATGATATTTGTATGTTAAATAAATGGACTTGTATTTTTGAAAACCCGTTGAGATCAGCAGGGAATGCATATACCTCCTTTGTGGCGCTTTTCCAGTTCTTTACTGCAGAGGTCTCCACTAGTCTTATTGTGGGAGTTTCTACTTAGTGTCTGAAAAAAGAAATTTGGTTTATCATGCTTTTTATTATATTCTTTATTTATTTCTCCAGGTTTAGATCAGATTGTTCTTCAAAGGAGAACTAACTGGAGGTTAGACACAATACTGTGCCATCTCCATCACACAAAGCAGGTCTGTGCTTCTATAGATGCAACAGACTAACTAATCTGTTAGTGGGAAAATGTAAAGAAAATTCAAAGGTACCTTGTTGCATACATGAGCTCAATGTTAATGTCTTTACATCCAAGAAAACAAGTAGTCTTCTTGAATTCATTCCTGCCACCAGTTTTACTAATTTAGATAAACATTACATACATATTATTAAGAGCCACATGCTCCACAACTTACATAAAAGAGGAAGCACTGAGTTGTCAGATGTTCTTACTCTCTGACAACTCCAAGTTTCCCGTTGTAAGTCAAGCTGACCTACATTATTTATATTTACTAAATGCCAAAATAATGAAACAGAATCTTTAAACCTTATTTTAACTGCATATGTTTGCATTGCTTTTCTTAGTATTTGCTAAGACTGTATTTACAGTGTGCAACTTGGACTAAACTTTCTGGGTTTCCCCTCACAATACTTAATTACTTACTCCTTACTTCTTATACTCTGAAATCTTTATCCTTTTTAGAATCCATCAAACTGCCCTGCTGTCTGCAAATTTCCCCCAATTACTCTTAAGATCATTGTCTACTTGGGAGACCTATTGGGTGCTGGTTAGTTGAAACTTTCCAAATAACGTTCTATCGCCATGATCTTATCTATTTTTTGAAGTGCACCAATGACGCCTGGTACCAAACAAACTTCATACTCCACAGGTCCGCGGTGTTTTCAGGCTTGGGAGCTTCAAAGTTATTATAATCCAATATCTTCAAAACAGGACTTAAATCGAGGACTCGTGAACTGGCATGTTCTAGAAAAAAAGCTTCAATATGAGCCTTAAACGATGCAAAGAGAATATTTAGGAGGATGTGAAACAAGTTTAATTTAATTGTGAAGTGCGTTCAGACAATGAAAAGTTATAATTGCATGCATGTTTCAGATCTCTATCATCTGGAATAAAACCAAAAGCTGAAACTTTATCACTTTTTGGTAATATGCTGATACAAAAAAACATGTTCACGAGGAAATATTTGGGGGTCCTAGTAAATATACACCACAGGAACAGCAGAGACGGAAACCGTCATTTGCCAGAGGAAGCACAGCCGCTCTTATATCTGATCAAACTGGTGCTTCTCAGCAGAGTTCCTCACCACATCCATGGCTTTAATCACCGTGTGACCTTCTCTGCAACCGCATTTCTGTCTTCTGCAAGTACACATGCAGGTAATGTAAAAGATTATGTTGTTACTGTGATATTATGTCAACAAAGTCTTTAGCTGGGCTTGAAAAAAACACATGTAAATTATGAAAATAAGTATTGAGTCAACAACATTTAGTACAAAATCAAGAAGCAAAGTATTAAAAAGCAGAAGAAGATAACTGACCATTCAGAAGGTTTAAGTACATTTATAAGAGCAACTTTTGACAGTTTCAGGGTAAGCATTTAAAAACTAACAATTAGCATGACGTCAACAAGGGAAAACATCTGTGATGAACTGAAAAAACAGCATTCCTGCTGATCATCAACTTCATAACAATTTTAAGACGCAGAGGAGAAATTTGGTGTCCATATTTCAGCAGACAAAAAGACTAGAGACAAACAGAAATTACTCAAAATAGAATTAGACGTCCAAGCAAAGTTGATTCAGAGGTTAGACTGTGAAGTTGAGAACGTCTGTCTAAAACCTCAGAGCAGCATCCCAGACCAACAGTTAGCTTTAGTGAAAACCAAATGGTAGACCTCAACAATAGAATAGAACAGAGTACAGCTTTTGATACTCAGCTTACTTGTGGTGTCCTGAGTTATATGTTAAAACCATCAGCTTCCTTTATCAATTTAAATATTTAAAGGGGCAGTATTGTGTATTTTTCATGTACATTGTGCCATCTTATACCACAATTAAGCAACTATGTTACCACCAGTTCTAATATAAATGCTGCATGTATCAAACATAACTTATAAAAATGTGACTTTGAAATTTGATCCCTTGGAATCAGCCTCTGTCTCTTTAAGAAGCTCCCACTCTTTCCGATGCTCTTCCTTCAGAAAGCCATCACAGCGATCCTCCGCCAATATGCTGTTTACTATTGTTCTTAGGAGCTTTGGACTGAGAAGTAATTCCTGTGATGAGTTCAGCAGATGCAGAGTTCCAGTAGATGCCTTCTAATTGCTGCCACTAGTCTGGAGGAGCTGAGGGATGCTCTGTGAGGCAAAAATCATGGCTGGAGACTGCAGCTTCAAGGAGGAGGTGTGGGTAAATAGACTGCCACTAGAGATTGAAGCATACCTCAAGCATGCATGAAAGAATCAAAGAAACACTCCAGCATGTTGTGCAAAACACAAACATTACCGAACCCAAACATAAGCAGTGGTCCCAGTGAACTCCCCACTGACCAGAGGAGCCACCACTGAAGAGCAGGCAGGAGCACACAAGGCCTGGGTGCATTTCATGCTCACAAACTTAAACATTGCTTCATTTCATTCTTTTGAAGCAATATTTCAATGCTTCAAAAGAATTTAAGCAATGTTTAATTTTTTTTTTGAAACATTTCTTAAATTCTTTTGAATCCATGTTTCTTTTGACACAGACATGTTGTCTATGTCTTTGCAACAACACAAAGACATAGACATGTGAAGTTAATGGTTCTCTCGACATATTCCCCTTAAGATGTTTACACACCTTTTGTACTGAGTGCCTTTTTGGCAGCTGTTGGGAATGTGAAATTCTGTAAAACATTTTTTAAGTAGATGTGTTGTACTTCCATAGAGTTCACATCTGCGTGTGTGTGAGTGTCTGTGCCCCGCCTGTAGCACTGAGGCAACTAACTTCTGTGGATATTGTGACAAAGCTTGAAAGGCTGGATGAAAAGAAGAGGTGGGATTTTAACACCTCAAACATATGGCACAGTTATAAAGGTGCTTCAAGCTTCTCAGCTCACAGTAAAAGCTGAACAGAAAGCTTCAGCAGCACTGACAGTAAAGTACCTCTGCTGCTTTCTTGATCCTTGTAAGTATTGTGTGTTGATTTGATCTTAATTGGTGGATTGCTCTTTTGTTTATTTGCTTCTGTCTATGAAAAGACGCGTCATTAACTATGTGATTCTTTCTTTCTTGTCCAGGTTGAAATGGCTGCTGAGAACTTTACTTCAGGTCCCACTGAAACCCCTCCGAACGGCAGCAGCTGTGATGTCTTCGTCTACCAGAGGGCCGCAGTGGTCCTTTTCCCTATTTTCTACTCTGTGGTTTTTATCATCAGCGTGTGTGGGAACTGCCTGGTGCTCTGTGTCATCTGCCAGAGGAAGCAGAAGTTCAACTCCACGTCGATCTACTTGGTGAACCTCGCGCTGTCTGATGCTCTTTTCACGCTGGCGTTGCCAGGTAGAATCACCTACTATATCCGTCACTTTGACTGGCCCTTCGGTGATCTCCTCTGCAGACTCACCACACTTCTCTTCTTTGCAAATACATATGCAGGTAACATGAAGCTCCACACATCCTTATTTCACAAGAGATGACTTTATTTTTATGTCAAAGTGGCATAGGTATATGACCAAATTAAAGTAGATTGTGAAATTGCTTCAAGTGATTGTTTTTAATCCGATGCCAACCTCTCCATTTCCAACAGGCATTGGCTTCATGACCTGCATCAGCCTGGACAGATACCTAGCTATGGTGCATCCTCACCGCCTGCAGTGCTTACGCAGCACAAAAGTTGTCCGCAGGGTCTGCTGTCTGGTCTGGTTTCTAGTATCTCTGGAGGTCTCCCCGCTGTTATTCCGCAGCATGCTCCACGTGAGGGGCGATAAGCGGACCTGCATGGAGTACTTTAACTTTGAGGGCTCTCGCTGCACCCCTTACCTCTTAATCCTGGCATGCTTTATCTCGTTTTGCTGCCCGCTCACGGTCATAATGGTGTGCTACGCTAGGATCAATCTGAAACTGCGGGACGCGGCCAAGAAGAACTCTGTGACGGGCCGAACAAGCCGAAACCACAGGGCCAACACGATCATCCTCCTCATCCTCCTCACGTTTGTCCTCTGCTTCAGCCCATACCACCTCAACATAATGCAGTTCATGTTCAGAAAGATCAGCCATCAGCCGACTTGTGAGGAACTCACAGCCTTTAAGATGTCCTTGCAGGTAAGAGACATACTCTCTGTTGACGTCAGACGTTCTTCTATTTTTTAATTTTTTTTCTTCTTTGTTATAATCAATTTTCACAATCAAATCCACAGATTACAGTCTCGTTAATGAACATCAACTGCTGCCTGGATCCTGTCATCTACTTCTTTGCCATAAAGACGTACAAGAAACGAGTGATGAGCCTGTTTAAGGACTATCTGTACACTTCCGCCGCCTCCTCCAAAGTGACAGCCGAGAATAGCAGCAGCAACACCTGAGCCAAACCACAGAGAAAACCCTAACTTAAGGGTTTATAAAAAGACCCGTTTTCTCTCACCTGATGAGGTTGTTCCTGCAAATGACTCCTGAGTCTTTGGTGGCGGACTTTCTGTTCAGGTTCAGCATTAATGGTTTCAGTTTATCTGCATTACATTTATTGGATTATTGAACAATCCAATAATTCTATGGATTTTTGGTACAGTCGAACATGCGATAAGTATATTGTCTAAACTCCAGTTGTATGAATATGTATATGTATGTGTATTTTTTCCTATTGTATTTGTTTCCTTTATACAAAAGTTTATTACCACAAATGATAGTAATAGTGGAAAGATGTAGTACAACTATTTGTTTTCTGTGTTCGAAGTTCGACGAAGTGCAGAATGAATTAACTGTCATTTCATGCAATGATTATTATAATATGTTGTTTTTTTTATTATAGCAATATTGTTATTGCTTGGTGTCTATAAAAGAAAGAATCCGGTAGAGTAGGCTCTACTAAAATCAAGGACAATGTGCACCGCAGCAGCTTAAGCATGATGGCAAAAATCTAACAATATGCATGAAATTTGCCAAAATGAGAACATGTTGCATTTCTCTTTGCCACCCACATTTATCTTCTGCGTAGGAGTACGTAGATGAAAATCACCACTTCCTCACCCACCTTTCCTGCTCCCCCACTCAGGGGCCTCATTCCTGCTGCCTTCCACATCTTGCGGTGAGGCTTTGGTGTGCGTGTGGGTCTAGCAAACATTCGCAGGTGTACTCTTTGTTTCGAGCAAGTCCCATGTTTAAACGTAACCTTTAGCGCTTCCTGAGTTTTTGGAAAAGAAGCCCGATAGGTTTGCATAAAACTGTATGAAGAAATTGTGTAATATGCAAAGATTGAAGTAGTTATTGTGCAATTATGTCACAAGGGAAGACATGTGACATAATTGTTATGTAGATTTTTTAGATATGTTTATAGTTAATTACTAAACATTAAAAAAGACATGAATCAAAATGGTGTGGTTTATTCAGATTTTTATTCATTATGATTGTACTCAGAAATTCTTTAGAAAAAACGTTGTCATATATCAGCTGCAAAAATAGAAAAGTTATGTGCATATTGTAGATATACAATGAAAGGGACAAAAAAAAAAACAACAGCTATGAATTCTTGTAATCTATCCAGCAAATCAGGAAGTGAAACGTTCTATAAACAGAAAATCCTCATGTTCTGCTTTAACAAGAACCAAACAACAACACATCACCTTCCAGCCGTAATACAGTTAAGACAAAAATAATTCATACCGCAGGCAGATTTATTTTTTTATTATCTTCTAATTTGACCAAATCTGGCAGGATATAATATAACGTTTTGGAGTTTGGACCTATCCAGGATCATTTCTCAAATTTCACAGAGAATTATTATTATTTTTTTTTTTTCTCTGAAGTCAGTGTCAGGTTAAATTAATTAGCTTCCCTGGTAAAAATATGTAAAGGACCTTTAAAGAAGAAGGCTTATTTCATTCCAGTAGCATAATCAGATGCTGAAAGATGTAGAAATATCCAATATTCAATATTAGAGGACATTTATTCTGTGGATGAAAAAGATTCCCACATTATAAAATTACAGTATTGTGCAAAATCACCACATTCAGGATGTAGAGACCCTGAATATCGCCTGTCTTTAAGTGTACAAAAACTCAAACTGTTGTTATTTATTCAACAAAAACAAGCAAACGTGGAAGAGATGGGTGTTAAAAACCCTGAGTACACCGTAGCAAACTTCTTCCACAGGGTTTAACGGTTCAAGCAGTTTTCTAGTCTGGAGCCTTCGGCTGCCAATACGATCACAGCGAAGGAGGGCATCAGTATTGACTTCTGTCTTGGTTACCCATCAATCAGATTATGGTTTGAGACACTCTGTGATGTGCCTCACTTCAGTGGCGACTGAAACACAACAGATGAAAAAGAAAAGTTTCAAGATCTTGCAGTGGCCTAGTTAAAGTTCACACCTCAGCCCGATTCTAAAGCCGTCTTTTAACGAAAACCCGCAAACTTCAAAGAACAGAAGGCATGTTGAAAAGAAAAGTGGCCTAAAATTAATCCACATGACGTAAAACAGAAGATGGCATGCAGACAGTGACTGATTTCTATGGCTATTGAGTCACTGGGTGTAGTTAGCTTTCCTTACATATTTTGGTCAACTTTCTCTCTTCCTTTCTTTCCTTCTTGGAGGATGTTTTTGCAAATTTAAGGTGAAATTAAAACTATAGTAGTGCCTGGTACAAATCAAACCATATGTTTAAAAAGGGACAGATTTGTTGTTACAGTGACTGTTTAAACTTTTTAAAACAACATAACATCAAAAGTGCATATAGATGATGTATAGATGGTGACGTAAGACAGGAATAACCCAATTCTGACCTGAATGTGATACGAGGTGAAGCAGTTCAGAGACTATTGATCTTAGTTGGAGATTTATCAGCTAACTCAACTCCACCGCAATGACACATTTACTGGTGACTAAGAAAGCTGTCAATGCTAAATAGCATAGTTTCATGAAACATTTTTACTGGCTATACTAAAATAAAAAATAAATAAATAAAAATGTAGGCAAGGTCAAATAATGCTGTATTTTTCATCTTAGATAATGAAATGAGTCAGTTTTATTAACATCTTTTCGGAAAAAGGTTAACAACGTGTGTTAAATGAAACAGATGCGTTGCCTCAGCTTAGAGATAGGTTTAGGTGAAATGTCATGTTAGCCTTTTGCCCCCACTCCATCCACTTACTCATATGTTTAGTGCATTGGCATGAATGTTGGCGGTGGGGTTCCTGAAATGAGTTGTGATGTGCAGCAGAAATAACGTTTCTTCACTACGTAGGAAACAGAGAGTGAGTTTGCTCTTCTGATAAATTCATCAATATAGAGCTATCAGAGTAACTAAAATAGGAAAAGCACTGGGTTGCAGAAATCCAAAATATTGTAGGGGTTCAAGCTAGCAGTTTTATTGAGCTTTAATAAATAATAGAAGTTAATTTTGGGCTTTCCTGTTTGGACTCCCTGTTAGGTTCAGTCCCCAGAAACAACTGACATGATGGGAGGCTACATATAGATGCTGTTGATGTTTTTCTAAATTGATCCCATATGGATGTCCTTCTATTATTTTGTTAACAAACATTATTTTCTTTAAAGAAGAAAGAAAAAAAATGGAATTATCTAAACAAAATGCATCGGGATTTCAACAGTTTATAATGTCACGAAAAACCTTTACAGCATTTATGTTTTTTGTTTGTTTGTTTCACTCATGATTTAATTTATTCAACTTTAAAAATCTATCTGAATCAACCTGACCCTGTCTGAAAAACCAAGCCTCCTCCCACCCAAATAATTGTTTTTTGGATCTAGCAACTGCAGTCAAGATTTTGCAACAACAAAAAAAGCAAAAAGTCTTTTAGATCAATATGCAGAATGTTTGCCCACTCTTCCTAGCAGAATGGTTTTAATTCATCCATAATGAGGGTTTTTTTGTGCTTGGGTGATCTCTTCAAAGTCATACAATAATATCTGGTTCCCACTTAAGTCCAGACTTTGATTACACCACTCAAACCAGATCATTGTGTAAAATCCAATCAATCTTCAGTTTAAGCTGAAGCTGGTGGCCAGATCAGAGCCTTCAGTATATTCTGTATTCTGCCAGGAAGTAGAATTCATTGTTACATCAATTACTACCAATCATCTAAGTCATGATTTGGACATAAACCCATCTCACTTCATGACATTGTACCACCACGATGCTTGACTGTTGATGTGTTGTTGTTTTCCAGAAGTGCTGTGCTAGTTTTAGTCCAGCTGTAACACGATGCACATAGTTCTGCTTCTGTTTCGCCAGTTTTACACAATAGCTTCTGAAAGGTTTTTCAGCATTACCAAGATGTGTTTTGGTAAACATGAAGCAGTCCTTACTGATCTAGTTGGTGAGCAGCTCTTATTATTGAACCATGAACACTGACCCTCCTGGAGTCAAGAAGTGTCTTCGATGATTTAAATGTTCTGGTCTCTTTTTTCCGCTTGAAATAATTTCATCACTGTTTTGCGTTCTCTGCATTTGCAGATATTGTTTTCGCTGGGAAACAATATCTTACTGATCATTGATTTGTTTTTGATCTGTCGTTTAATTTCCTTAGTGTGTTTCTTTTACCCACTTCCTGTCATTAGGCAGACTCTGTCTCAGTGTTTTCTACAGATCTCACAAGAAAGTGTTCATAGTGAAACTGAACTCAAAAAAATGCCTTCAGTCACAGCTAACTAATTTTTTTACTGTCAGACATTTACATTAGAGTAGATTGGTTTCTATGTCTTTATTCATTTGAAAACCACATTTTAAATTTATTCAGATTATCGCTATGGGATGTATGTTACAAAAAAGCTTTTTTTTTAACAGCACAGTATGTTGGATAATAAATAGAACTATATGGTGAAATCAGATTGAACTGAATCATGACTTTAACCAAAACTAACAACAGCTGTTATTTATCTTTTTTGTGGAAGCTCTTCATGATAGTCAAACATCTTCTCAGGGCTAAAACCAAATTACATACATATTTTATCATCTGAAAAGTTGCACAATTATACATTTATTATTGTTATATTCAAAAGTTTCTTTTTCACCATAGTGACCATATTTTTGCACCCTTTTGCATAACTGCACCACCACAGCGGTACACATATGCACACTTACTGTATATATGTCAAGTTATTTGCCATGCTAACGCTGATTCGGTTTCAAACAGGAAACAGCCTTTTGAGGTTTCCTAACATTTCTTCATGTTACAAATCTGTTGTACCTTGATCAGGGTTGTGTTAGGGACAGAGCTTGGTTCTAGTTCAGCTATGACTGTGCAGGAGGCCAGTACACGCTGCAAAGGTTGACAGTCAATCATAACGACGCACAAAACAAAACAAAACAAAAGCGCGTGCATAGATTTTCACACAAACGTTCGCCACATGCATGTGTGATATGAGGGATTGCTGCAAAATGAATGACTTGACGCAGTCGGGTGTCTCCTTTCGCTACATGCTCATTATGGAGACGGATTTCTGTGAAGTCAGTCACTCAGTGCAGTTGACTACGTTTCCTTTGTTAGGCCTTTTAAGAACTGATGTAAAAAAAAAAACTGAACTTGACTGCATTGTTTGAATATGTAGTATGTTGCTGTTAATAAAATTGATCTGTTTGTTTTGAAGGACATTTGTTGTGATTCACTGAATTCAGCATCGATTCAACTACAGTAACATGCTTTCACATTATTAGAAAACCCAGACATAAATATGACAAGGACAGAGAGAACATGCAAACACCTTTAACCAATGAGGCAACAACATCACAAATAGAAGTTCTCTTACTTCCTCTCGGGCAACTTGCCTTTTCATTGTTGTCCCTTTTCTTAAATTATGGCATGTAGAGCACTAGTTAGTTGCAAGCATCTTACTTGTTGCACACAGTAGTCCAGATTTGTTAAACCTATCCATGATGCTAATTTCCAACATGTGGCTGTCTTATGTCAGATAGCTCCCCACTGTGTTATCGTTTTCTCAAATGCTACAGGTTGTGATGATGCGCCTGAGCCTGCTTTTTGTGTCATGCCGTAGACTCTCAGTTCCACAAGTTTAATTTCAAAGATAAAATTAGTGATTTTGAAAGTGAAAAACAGTGCGTCTTTTCTTTCTGTGGTGATCAGAGAACATCGACACACGCCAGACTATACAGATGAACAATTGGTGGTTAGAAGCAAGAACGTCTTGGCCGACGCAGCGGCTCAACGGCAGGATAGGTTTGTTGGCACGTTACACACAGTTGGGCAGCAATATTGTGATTTTTGTTTCAGAAAACTGAGACAAGTGAAAATAGAAACAGTTCTGCTGTGAATTTTTGAACATGCTCACTCAAGGTGGCAATGAACTTTATTAGATTTTAGTTAGATTTGCTTTAAATTGCAAAAATGTGCTTTCGAATGAAATACATTATCTTATTTTAATCCATTAGGTATAAAAATCTTGGAACTATCAAATCAATGATGAACTGGCGACCTGTCCAGGGTGTGTCTTTATACCAAACGGTGTCCGGAGACAGGCACTAGTCCACCACAAAACCCTGCAAGGATAAGCAGGAACATTTTAAAACTATTTTTTTGGGCAAAAAAAAGGAACACTTCAAACAACAGGCAGAAACAAACTGCATGGAGGAGCGTCTATGAAAACTGACCACTCTCTATTGATGTCAAGCTAAAACAGACCAATTCTTTTACAAAATAATAACTTTCTAATTGCAAACCGATTTAAAAGAACACAAAGTACAAACTATCCCATTAAACTCTGCTACCAGTAAATTCCTTAAAAGTTAATTTTGAAGAATGAATTACCAGCATTTTATTACATCAGTCATGATGAAATATTTAAGAAGAAAATCAAGGTGACACTATCAGCACAAGATTGCATTTTGTTTTTTAAGGACCTCACTAAATGCTGCTTCGTGGGATATAACTTAAAGAAATAAACAAACCTGTACAACAGTTAAATGTATTTAATTGTGCACTATTACAAAAGCAACTGCTCTATATTCAAACTCTAATACCAAGCAGATGACAAGAAATCTGCAAGATGGCTCTGTATTTTCACTTTCTGTAATATTCAGTCAATAATATAACATCATTTCAATGTATACGTATGAAATAGAAGAGGTATCATTTTTGCACACAATCTAAATGATCCAAAATGAATAGATATCAACTCCATCATCCGACCAGAAAGCTGCTAGGCCGGAAAAAATTGACCAAGTATGAATTATCCCTTTAAATTCACCGAATGTTCTTATGTCGAGAGGCAGAGAACAGGAATAACACTGCTGCCATCCTGTGCCTTCCACATGTTACAACACAAGTGCTTACTGTACACACTGTACAGTGGATAACAAGCTGAACCCTCCGCAGACGCAGTACCTGTCACGAGCCAGAGGAGAGCGCGGTATGGCTACAACACATAATGATCTAAAATGATTACATTTCACTATCAGGGAAGAAAACAGGATGTCTTCTGATAATTTCACAAATGATGTTGTTTCAACACATCCTGTGCTGTAAGTGAAATTGGGTCCCGCCAAGCCGTGGTGTAACTGGGACATGCCTACCACTGAAAACGGCCTGCGGTCCAACGTAAAGTTTATTTTGTCATTTATTTATGTTTTAGTGTCCATTATTCGACTACAGGGGAAACAGATGTTTGAAGGTGTTCATATCAGTTTGATGAAACAGTTTAGATCATTATCTCTTTCAGGTTGAGACGGGAACTGGTAGGTGTGAATCTGCACAGTTACTAGTTTGTTTTTTGCATTTTTTTTTTCTTCTTCTTTATAAAAGGAGAAGCAGTGAGCCTCAGGAAGCAGATTAAAGGTCTGTACTCACTTGCATGAGTCCGGCATTTTTTTGTTGTTGCTTTTTTTAAATTTATTTATCAAATTACAGTAAACCTGTGTCATACTGTTAAGTCGTCCTCTATGCGTAATAAAATATTGAAAATATTGAAAAATGGCCGATGTAAGTTTTGTAAAACAGTTTTTTTTCCTCCTTTTTTTTTAAAGAAGAAGATATTGTACCACAGATGTTTCCTGTTCTGTTGCAATCATATCTGAAAGCCACATTGCAAAAAATCATCAGAAAAACTTTCCATCAGATGATCGTGGCCTTTATTTCCAAGCAGGTTTTCGAATATTTTAATTTTGGGTGATAGCACAACCTGTGAGAAAGCAGACAGGTTACTTTTAGTCATGGAAGATTTCAGATTTTTATTTTTATTTTTTTCTTTCTGATTTCTTTTTGTGACCATGCTGTTCTAAATTGAAGAGAGGAGAAGTCTGCAAATGTGTACTGCTGGGGAGCAGGCTGCGGACGGCGTGGGGCCTTGTGTCAGTGCCCTAATTTATGCTGTTGCGTATAAGGGAGGGAGCTGAAATACCATGACATCCATACCCAATGCACAACTGTAGGTTTTTGCTCAGGAGGAAATCCTTTTTGAGGTGTTTTGCTCGCTCTCAAAGTTTCCCTTACCAACTGCAGGATGTGCAAAATGCAGATTGGGCCTAAGGATTGGTCATCCTTTGAAGATAGATTTTGTTTATTTAATTCTTTCCCCCAATTATGGTTCTAGCTCCTTTAGTAAAATGACTTAATATTAAAAAAAGAAGAAGCAAAGGAGAAATATGTGTTACTATTTGTTAGTGTAACATCACAGTGTTCACAATGAACAGCGGTGACTAGGTTTTAGTTTTTTTGGGTTATCAGTCAGTGATGGGTGTGATCCAGCCGCCTGAGCCTCCATGAGTCAGAACCACATGGCCTGGCCATGAGGAAGTCATACCGCTTCCTCTCACTCACCACCAGAGTTGTTTTGAACAAATGAAGTTTGTGGTCAATAAGTAGGTAAATGTTTATGTTGAAATACTCTACGCATGTTTCGAAAAATTCTCCAGTTTTTTTGTTTTTTTGTTTGGAGCAGAAGCATTTCTTTTTCCCTCACACCTGCACCGTTTATGTGGAAGGCGTGTCTATTAAACCTTTTGTTTTTTTTCAGAAAAAGGAAAAACCTTCAAGATATTCTCGTGCGACTTGCACTTGCCATTAATCTGCACATTTTGTTTTCGAGCACATCTTCGCAGCACCCAAAAAAGGGCGGGAGTGATTTCAAGGTGTTAAAACCACGCAAAGACACTAGTGCACAAGATGTGCTGGGTGAAAATAGCAAGGTAATAGTGTTTCTTTTACTACTGAGCAAATGATTAAGGATATGTTTGATTATTAGTCTAAATCATCACAAATATTCATTCGAAATGTTTATTTATTAACATAATGTATTCGCTAGCAACCAAAGCAATCTCTATCCAGAAGTTAAGCAGAAGTTTTAGCGTGCATAATTACCCACTTAATGTTGAATTAATGAATGAATAAGAAATGAGAGTACAAAGGAAGTGCAACTTGTTTCCTTTTGTTTTGTCTGAACGTTTAGCTATAATTAGCTTTAGATGTTCTCATGTTTTCTTGTTTGTGTTGGTGGCGTTGATGTTTCACGGACCTCAAACTACTAAACGAAATCAATGCAAGTCAGCGTTGAACTAGCTTTAGAGGTGTTATCAGAAAAAAGAAATATTTTAATTTTATTGCGTATCTATAAACTTATCAAAGACATTAAGCCAGACCATTGAGAAATGATTGATTGCTGGAGATGTCTTTCTGTTTAAGTTGGATCTGAGTTTACCCAATCATTAACATTTAGTCTTTAGGTATATAATGTGCCTGCTTGCCCATGAAGTACGCTACATGATGAGTTTGGGTGATGGTGACGACGGTAGTAGAAGTTTGTCTTGTAATAGGTGGGCTCCCCCTTCTCCATCCATCTCTGTTATTGTGTGCTAGAGCAAAAGACCCTTCACCCGCTTTGCCTGCTGGTGATGGTCAGAGGGCCCGGTGACGCCGGTGCATGACAGCCTCGCCTCTGTCAGACTGCCCCAGGACAGTTGTGACTACTATGCAGCAGCTTGCCACCATCAACATGTGAATGTATGTGTGAATGGGTGAACTTTAGGGACTTGATAAAGCACTAAACAAGCACAAGCAAGTGCAAGAACTATGAAGCTTACTGGAAATTGTGTGCTAATAACCCTCCCCCACTGTGAAGAGAGACGTGTCAACTCGAACAACATCTTTGCCAACAATAAAATGTCTTAAATATTTCTCTTGGTCTGGCTTTAACTAGAATGAATAGATTTGTTCACCTTCTCAGCTGCCATTGCCAAACTACAACTACAAACAAACTACAAATTATAAAACAGTGCAGAGAAGCAACGATATTGTTCACAACTTTCCCTTTGTTCGCTGTTCTTCCTGAGAAATTGAATTCCACTGTAGGGAAATGAGAATTGGAAGAAATTCCAAAGTGGTTGGAAGAACTTCCAAAGTGTTCCACAAGAACCTCCTTCCTTCGCCAGGAAGCTCTTCAAGGCCAGGATAGCCTTGAAGAGCTTCCTGGCTAATTTGCACATCCAGTGGGTCACATGCTAGAGCTTTATTAACGCCCTTAGTATCCTTTGCTCCAATTTATTCACAGCATCTTTGCTGTCCTTTGCAGAGTCCTGTTACTTTCAGGATCCGTAGGTCTGTAGCCACATGCGTGGTTTCCCCTCAGTCAGAGTCAGAGTTTCCTGTTATCATCAATGCCCTCCAATGGTGTCTCTTGTTGTTTTCAAGCAGTTCCAACTGCTATAATCTTTATAAGTTCTTCACACATGGTTTTTCTGGCTTCCTTTGCAAGCAGAGGTTTTTGGTTAATCAGTCTCTGTAAATTTACCTCAGTTTGTGCACATAATGTTGCTTGAAGTGTGCTGCCCTTGTGAAGGTCTTGTGACCTGATGGTAGGCACCATCAACTCCATGACCTTACAAGGGTAGATAAAAGGGGTATGTGGGAAGTGTCGAGGCAGATGAATGTCGGAAGGATCTGATTTAGTTTTCTTCAAGAACTCTTAAATCAAAAATCTCCAACCCATCCATTTTCTCTAACTACTTAAGAATCTCTGGGATGCACAGGGCTGCCGTCTATCTCCAGAGGACAAGGGGCTGGAGGCATCATATACCCTGAATAGGTCAGCAGTCAATCCCAGTTGATGAAATCACTGGGATTTCATTCACTGTAGAACCATTCTAACTATGGTTCTACATAACCATGCTTAAAACTCTTCAGGGGGAAGAACACAGGCCCCGCTTTGAATGTCTTCTTGCTGCAAGGCATGTGGGACATCCCCGTTTTGTTTTGCCTTAAATAAACATTTTTGTGTGTTTAAAGGTATTGTGTCAAGTAGACTGTTGAGCTTTATATCATGTTACATTGTCAATCCCTTGTCCAAATCCATACTATTACGTTGTTGCTTTGATTCTTTCATGGATGCTTGAGAAAACTCTTCATCTCCCGTGGCAACCATTCAGGATGCACAAACACTTGGTCTCACAAAGAGTTTGACAAAGTTTTGTGCAAATTTGTAATGGAACTGCAGCTTACGACTGTAGCACATTTCCGTTTTATGTACTTGTGCTCATTAGCTGCACATCCCGCTTAACCTACAGCTAACAGATGCTAGCGCTACCACCGCTGTAATGATCCCTTATCATTTTGGACTTAGCTTCTGTTACCTCCTTGTATCGATTCCTTATTATGATCCGAGTTTATTCCCTCTGTTAGTTCAGTTATTTCTCATTTCAGTTTTGGATTTGTTCTTTGCGTTTAGTCTCAGCTGCAGTCAGTTACTTGCAATTAGTTCATTTGTCACCTCCACTCGATGGACATGTAAATTTACAGTAGCTTACCGGCAGCTACATATCTGTACTGTATTCACTTCGAAAGGAATCTACTGTCAGAATGAGTTGAGGTAATATTACAGTAAAATGCTCTCTGTGGCTGCCAGCACTTTACTATGAATTTACAGGATTTATTAGCGTGTACCAGGACAGAGGGCTAAGTATGTTTCAAGTTCATTTTACCAAGAATGTCACATGATATGTTCATTCGAAAATTGACTAAGCCCTGACATACAGAAGGGGCATTAATGATTTCATAGCCATTCAGACAAAAGCTGATTTGTCTTTGATGATCCAGCTCAGCTCAAAACATTAAAACAAAGATAGCCTGCCTCTTAAGGGGAACTTCCCTATTTTCTCATGCGCATAATCTACAGGAACACTGCAATTCAAGTTAGTGTGTTATCACAGAGTGTTGTGTTAAGGTTGTACAATAATGTGAAATCAGTATATCAACTTAAAAGAACAAACTGTTCTAAAAGAACCCAGACATTACATTAAAAAAAAGGAAAAAAAAGAAAAAAAACTAATTTGAACAGAGTCAGCAGCCTGGCTGAAGCCACATCCTCCTCTTAGTGAACACATGGCACACCACACTGCGATGCCCAGACTGTCTCTTCTCCAGACGTGGATCGATGACTGACAACTTCTTGAAACCACGTAGAAGAAGAGTTGAGCGTCATCGGGCATTTTGTTCAGTCTCCTTCGGGTTTTTATCTATAAGGGAGGGGAGATAGCATCATTCAAAAAACCTCGCACAAGTGAAAGAGGTGGAGAGCGAGAGAGGGAGACAGATCGACAGACAGACATACGGACAGATATCTACTACAGAATATTTAGTCACTATGGTTACTGGCGGCAGATATCAATCTTGATTTCTGAATGTCAGGCTGTTTCCACGCCAGCGCGTGAGGATCTGCTGCTGCTGCTGGGCAACTAATTGAAGCTGATGAACTTCGGACAAACAATCCAGTGGCTCCATGTGATTTCAGCGCTTCTGGACAGCAGGAGTTTCCATCTTGTGAGGTAAGCCTCGTTTCAAAACTTTATGGTTCTTATGGGTTACCTTGATGGGTTAGATGGGTTACCTCGTAGAGAACGTGCCCTTCCACTCATCAAATATCAGTTTGACGGACGTCTTGCATTTCATTACCAATTAGCTGCTTATGACGCTCCTAAATGAAACATAATTAATCTGCTTTTTTAACCTCTTTGTGGGATGTATATTTCATCATCATCATCATCATCATCATCATCATCATTATTATTATTATTATTATTATTATTATTATTATTATTAGCTTCTAATTTCACACAGAGAGTATTTGCTACTCTTTGAACCGCACCTATCAAAGTGCTAAATCGGGCACATTATTCTCGCGTCGTCCGAAGAACAATGCCACTGCGTTGGCTGCTATTTATGGGACAGGAAGCGTGTTTCTTCACCAACCTATGAAGCAAAAGCGAATATCCTGGAGCTGATTGTTGTTCTGGCTCAAACAATGCAACTTTCCATCGTCCAGTATCTGTGCCACCACGCCGCGGGGAAGTTGACTTCCTCACGCCCAAGGCTGCATCACTTAACACCTCGTTGTTTTGCCGGGAGGGGGGGGGGGGGGTAACAATGTGGCAGCTGCATGCGGAATCATTGTAACAGTATTTTTCGTTTTTACTTCCTTTGAGTCACTGTTTGCTGTTTAAACAAGAACAAAAAAAAACAAAAAAAACACATCAGCAGCCAAGACTTGCTGTGTAAGTCAGTCGTGTTAATAAATGCATTAGATTAATTAGTGAAAGGCTGTGAGATCATATCCAGTCTGATACTCGATGTTTTAGTCTCATTTATTGCTACACTGTTAAAGATATATTAGGTAATAATGCTTGAAAACCTCTTCCTTCTCCTTCTGTACAATTCAGAACGAGCAGAGCTGTGCTTCTTCCTGTAAAATGACATGAAATGCACTTCTGAGCTTTAAACAAGTATGACAAGATTTTTTTATCTCACTTCATTTTTGTTTTCGTTTATTAAAATGTAGTTTTATCTTCAACTTGTAAACGTTTAATGGCTTTTCTTGGTAAAACGGTTAAAAAAAATTAATTAATGGTTGCTCTGTTTAAAAAGAGCCACAAGATGGCACAATTTTCTAATTAAACAACTCCAAATTTCCACCAAACGGTGTTTTTATCATGTTAGTTGCCATATATTAACTTTAGTAGTTTTAAACTACTGCTTTATCTGTTTCATTTAGTGTAACTCGTTGGGTACAATTTAAATCAAAATCCTAATTTATGTCTAACAGTTAATGAAACTCATTCTCTTGTTAAAGTCTCACTGTATTGCTTTTAGTTTTAGAAAAAGAAATTAGCACACATGACAACAGCAAATGTCATGTGTACATTCGCAGAAAATGTCATTTTCCAGTCGTTTGTCAGAAAAGGTCAAATAAAAAAAAAATAAAAAACCTGTGGCTTCTTGACTTCCTTTATGAGAACAAAGGTGTTAAATTTGTACATTTGCATGTATTCTAATGGAGGTCTTACAGGGCATGAGTTTCATTTTTTCATCCATGCTCAGTAATGCTCTCTGATTTGGTTTCCTGTAATATGAAGGTAATAAAGAATAAAAACAAAGCTTCTTCTGACTTCTTAAAAATTTGACTTTGACAAATTCTTTGCTTCCTTTTTGCAGTAACCGGTTCCTGTAGCTTCCAGATGGGTTCTGCGTCTGCACCTGCAAGCATGGCTGTCGTAACCAACAGCACATGTGACACCCTGTATGACCACAGGAAATACGCCCGGGTCCTCATACCTATTTTCTACTGTGTTGTTTTCACTGTTGGGTTGCTTGGCAATGCCCTTGCCCTCCATGTCATCCGGATAAACCTGAAGAAAATGAACTCAACCACATTGTACTCACTCAACCTAGTCATCTCTGACATCCTCTTCACTCTCTCGTTGCCTCTGAGGATCGTATACTATGCCCAGGGTTTCCACTGGTCTCTAGGTGAAGCGCTCTGTAAGATATCAGGCTTTTTGTTCTACATCAACACCTACGCAGGGGTCAATTTCATGACTTGCCTCAGTGTGGACCGCTTCATCGCCGTGGTCTTGCCTCTTCGCTTTGCTAAATTCAGGAAAGTCAGTAACGTCCGCTACATCTGTCTTGGCGTGTGGATATTGGTTCTGGCGCAGACCCTTCCCCTCCTAGGAATGGACATGACAAATAGGGAGCCTCAAAACTTCACCACCTGTATGGAATACCCCAACTTTGAAAAGGTGGATAATATTGCAACCATCCTGATTGGCGCAGTCTTTTTGGGTTTTATCATCCCTGTGTTCACCATACTGATCTGCTACTCCTTCTTAAGCTCCAAGCTGCATCTCACAGCCAAGAACAACCACCTGACAGAAAAATATGGCCGCAGTCGCAAGGCCATCGGCGTGATCTGCTGCGTGTCTGTGGTGTTCGTTATCTGCTACAGCCCCTACCACATTGACATCCTTCAGTATATGATCCGCAAGCTGGTATCCAAACCTGACTGTGCGGACCTCACGGCCTTTCAAATCTCGCTGCACATCACAGTCTGTCTGATGAACTTCAACTCCTGCTTGGATCCGTTCATTTACTTCTTCGCCTGCAAGGGATACAAAAGAAAACTCCTGAAGCTGCTGAAGAGGCAGGTCAGCATTTCCTTTTCCAGTGCAGTCAGGACGTCGCCCGAAGGCTCCTCAAAGGACTTCATCGACGGGCACAAGATGCAACACAACAGCGAGAGGCTCATGGAAAGGAAATTGCATGAGCATGACCAAAGTAGGGAGCCGAGGCAAAATGACAGCACATACAGAATCTCTTTCCAAATGAACAGTACCTAAAATATACCACTGATGGACAACAGGAGGCATCCAAACCAACGTGAGACACATTCTTTTGTAAATTTTTCAAGAACAATTACTGTGTGTTAATTTAAAACAGAATGTAAGATATTACTCATTACTTAAACCAGCATAAATATTTTTGCATCTATGTAAAGAAAGGATGTCAACCCCTCCACCCCACACTCCACCTCCCTTCAATAAAATCTAATTAGGGTGGAGTGAGTATGAAATATACTGTATCTATACTGTGTTTTCCTATGAAATTAGGGATTAATTTGACAATAAACAACATTCTGACTCTGACTATTTCTCATAGCAACCCAAAATCACAGTAGACCTTAACCCCCACAGTGATTATTTGAATAATAATATGTAATGTTAATAACAAACCAGGCAGCAGAACAGGAAAGAAAACTGTATTTAAGTTACTTTGAATGTGCCATGGTTTTGGTGTGAGACTGGCTCATCTGGGTATTTTCAGAAACTACTGAACTCTCTGTGGTTCACAGAAATTAATCCAAAAAAAGAGAAAACAACCAGTGAGAGGCTGTTTTGTGGGTGGAAGTGGGGTGCTGATGTCAGAGGAAAATGGCAGACTGGTTTAAGATATCAGGAAAGCAACAGCAGTTCAAATAACCACTCATGAGTGGAAATTTGCTCTGAATTCCAACGTGCAATGGAAAACCCCACCGGGTCCCACTGCTCGCAGCAAAGAACAGGAAGGTAAAGCGACAATTCAAAAAAACTTAGCCAACATTGAGATTTTGGATCCTCAGAGGTAGATTTTTGCCAACAAAATCATGACACCATGGATCAACACATGTATTTGTATTATGATCATTTCTTAAATGCCTCAGTGCACGCAAGTATTGTTGCTGGCTATGTCAATTCCTCTATGACCAACGTGTACCCATGGTGCTTGATCCATGTCACAAAGCTCTGATCATCTCAAAGTTTCCTGAACTTTGAGATGATTTTAAAATGTGTTCACTGTAATCCAGCAATCGCCATAGTTACCAGATCACAAACCAACAGGACACCAATAGGATGTGGAGGGACATTTGCATAATGGATGCCATCACGTTAATATGGCTCAAGATATGTGAGACTTGTTGAATCTATGCCACAAAGAAGAAGGGCAGTTTTGAAGGCAAAGGGGGTCCAACCCAATATGGTGTACCTAAATGTGTGGCAAGTTTCGGCAAGACTATCACACAGAAAATCTTTTTACTGGAGCTTCGGGTCAGTTTACACCTTAACCCAATAATTTAACATTTTGAAAACCAATTTAATGCATACTACCTTGAAAAACAGTAGATATTGAAACAGTTGTTTTCTCTCTTTGTAAAACTTAGAAACAGTCTTTAACTTGTAAATGTATCTCTCTTCTTTTTTTGGAGATTTTCATCAAAGACTCTGCTAGCATTCAGCCATGTTCTATTCCCACTTAAAATACCACATGAGAAGAAATCGTTTGCTACTTTAACTGGTTCAGAAAAGCGACATTTTACTTACTTACCAATGATTATCTGGAACTTTTTTGTCTTCCCAGTCCTTCATAAAGCAGAAGACAAAACCCTTATGACTAACTCTACATACATATAGAGAACAAGGCCTTATAAGTTTTGAATAAGTATTTATATTGCTGTTATCTCTGCCTTGTATAGCTTACTCTTCGTTGAGAGGAGAATGTAGGGTATACATGGCAATGCATGAAAATATGAAGTATTGGGGAAAGAAAATTGTAATTATGATTTTTGCAACTGATGCGCTGAAACAGTATTTTTCTTTCTGTTCCTGATGGCCATTAATCAACAGATGCATAGAGCTTAGTTCATCAGGCAACTTTTGGACAGCTTTTACATTTTATTTGAACAAAACCTTATTTTTTAAATTCTTTTTATGCATAACCCTCACAGTCATCACCTTAAATGTGTCAGATTATTACTTTTTATTACCCTAATCATTAACTGATAAGGATTCCTCTGAGCAGCAACATGTTGTTCCTTCATGCATTTTTTATTTTTGTTGTTTTTTTCCACACTTTGTAACATTTTGATGGTTTGGATTAATAAAACAGAATGATTTCACAGAGGAACATAACGTGTTCTCCAAGATGCTTAGCACACCAGAAAAACCAAGAAAGAGATATTTGTTATTTAAGTTAAATGTTCTGTTTTATCCGTTTTATCTTTTTGTACAAAAATGAAATGTTGTGTGTAGTAATCTGTATAGATAATATTTCCAGGATATGTTAGTGTTATATTTGATTACTACTGAAATAAAGGGAAGTTATCTGAAAGTGCAAATCCCTGTTTCCCCTTTTTGGCAATGGTAACAGAAAAGTAAATGAAAGTATTAATATCTGCTTTTTATGTGTGTCTAACACTACTAAGCTGCACAAAAAAACAAGCAATCAAAAAAAAAAAAAAACTGGATGTTGAAATCTGCCTCCATTTTTATCTTTGCTGTACCTCATGGATCTGTTGTCAGAGCTCGGTGTTTGAGACATATTATAGCAAATAATTTGATTCAGTTACTTTTTTCCAGTTATTTGCATCTCTGGTCATTGAAGAACAGTCAGAGTACGTTGCTGTGACTTAATAGTTTGTCTGAAGCGAAAGAAGCACATGTTTGTGGTTTCAAAAGGGCCAGATATGAAAACTGTACCAACGTGTGAACTCCAGTATCATGACAGCCGAATGTGTCAAACCGTCTCCCTCACCCTCACCTGCACTCAAATATAAAAACACATCTATTTTTGTCTGTCTTTTAACTGTGGGTGATATATTTCCGATTCAAGGTCTGATAAATCTCTATGTGCTTTACAAAGAAGTCAGTCTTTATTCAACAAGCCACTTTTCTGTGGTTTTGCTGGTGGCTAAATGCTAACTGGTACCAATGTAGAATTAAATTAAGTGTAAGTGTCTTAGAAAACTGAAACAAATGATTTGTGTGAGAGGGACCAGCTGTGGCCATGCAATTTCCTACAATATAAAAAGTGCAAACCTCAAAATAACATTATAGTCAAAAAGTGGAAAGCTAAGAACCACGTCTCACCAATTCACACCTCTAAAGTTTCAATCGAAGCTGAAGCAAACTCTAGACCAGAGAAATGGTGCAAAGAAAAAGCGAAGTGAAAAATAATCACAAATCAATGTTAGCCAATAAAAAGCTTCAACAAAACCTGCAGACTGAAATGTCCTAGACTAGAATGACCGGTATCTAGCTATTTCCTTTTTGGCCTGCTGCAATATGAGAGGTGTGAAAAAAATGAACAAATTGTCACTTCCTCTTTTTTGTCAGGAACAAAGAAGTTTTCTTTTATATCAATGTATTTCATGTGACAAATCATGCCAAACTGAGATCCTGATATTACAAGGGGAAACATTTTACTTTAAATAATTACTTCAGGTATGTAAGGTTTTGTGTGTGTGTGTGTGTGTGTGTGTGTGTGTGTGTGTGTGGGCGTGTTAGGTTTTATGTGTGAACAATGAACGTACTTGGAAAATAAAACCTGATTCTGATACCTAAAAAGTACATAAATCATAATTAAATGTCACACTATATTTGCGTAGAAGCTTTTAGTAATAATCTTTATAACAAAGGCAGAAATCACTTGTGTTGTTGCCCTTTGAGCTTTTTCACATTTTGCTATAACCACAGACTTTCATGTCTCGGATCAGAATACATTAGAATTGACATTTCTTGTGATAGACCAGCACATATCGACCATTCAGAAGGTAAACAATGCGTGCTTTTCAGATTTGTTTTTACATGAATAAAAGTCTGAAGTGTGTCTGAGTTTGAAATGAGTTTAAAATAGGTATTTTAAACTATTTTAAACTCATTTTTAGTTTAAAGTTCAAAATATCTGAATCGGCACTTTTTGGTGGTTGTAGAAACCAGCCTTTGCTGCACGTCCAGCTGCGCATCATTTGCGGTATTACACGTCTCACCCAGTTTCACACATGATTATATTTTTGCCAAAGTTCCTTGCCGCTAATTCTCAGATGCATTCAGACTTTGAGTGGGACAATTGTTTTGCCTTCCCTGTGTTCAGATCCATCTTCATATTAGCTCTAACCAGCTTCACTCCTTCTGCTAATGCGTCCTCACAGGTTGTTCTTGCCATCACCATGTTCCACCATGTGGATAGAGTGTTTAGGATAATGTGAAGCATTTGTTGTTGTTTTTTTTTTCTTACTACATGTTTAGTTAGTCAGGCTAGTTATCTGATTATTGTTCTTCTTTTGCAGACTTTCAGTTTAAGCAGAAGTTTGTGTCTTGATAGATCCTTTTTTTTTTTTTCATGACATACCCTTTCCATTTTTCAACAATACACTCGACAGTGTTCAAAGAAATGTTCAAACCTTGGGATATTGTTCTTATCACCTCTACACTTTTAGAGCTAACCTTTCCGTAACGTTTTATGGTCCTTGTGTTCTCTAATGTTAACATGTAGCCCACGGGTGGTTTTGTTGTATTTTGCTATTTGCTTGTGTTTGTTTTCTGATCATCATCATCAAAGGTCTTGCTCAAGTACTCTTCCATAGCTGCTCACCCTTCCCCTGATTAAACTCACTTGGTTTCAGTGTCACTCTTCGCCGCTCCTCTGCGTTTATGCTCTCTGGGCTTTTATTGCTCCTTGCCGGTTTCATCAGTTTTATCCTGTCCTGTCTCTTGCCCTGCTCGTCTCATGCCTTCCCTGTGAGTTTGTGTCAGATTTTTTATTCAACCCTTCATCACCTTGCTTGCAGTGGCTGCTTGAAGTTCAAGTCACTTTATTGTTAAAAGAAACCCAGGTTCTTTTGCTTCACGTTAATTGGCTTGATTTTTAATTGCAGTGTTTCTGTTCCATGGTACGTTCTTGTGTGTCTGTCCTTAATGAATTGAAGGAATGCTTACCTCATAAAGTCTGGTGAACTTTGAACTGTGTCTTTCTCTTTGAGCAAATATCAAACACCCCTACGTCTTTTAGTCAAAAAGAGAATGAAACCAAAGTGACTGCTTCACATCCACTTTCTTCTATAATCTCAAACACTTTTCAGATAATCTCCAAGTATGCTCACCAGAGGGCACTTTTATACAAAAACGTAGTTTAAACCTTATAGCACAGTAACTTACTGTTAATGAAACTTTTATAACAACAAAAATTTGTGTTATGAGCTAACAGTTTTGGTTCAATGCTTGTCCGAAACTCCTGTTGTCAGGTACTACAAACTCATTAGTCATGACATATTAAACCTTCTGAGCCCTTCACAGAACAACAGGATTAATACTGAGACTAAATTGAACACAGATGAACTCCTTTTACTAATTAGGTGCCTTCTAGAGTCAATTAGTTGTGCAGGATTTTTATTTATGGGTATCAGAATACAGAGAGATGAATACACAGCACACTTTTCAAAAAAGTTAGAAAAACGTGAATATTTATTCTATACTTTGTGTCACACACAATCCCGACAAGATACATCAAAGTTTGCCACAAAGTGTGCAAAAGGTCAAGGGGTGAGAATATGTTTGCAGGGCATTATTTTCATAGCGCCGAATATCATAAATAAACTCCCACAGGGTGAATACACAGAGCTGGAGATCACTGCCACGTCAGATGAGTAGTTCTCATATCAGCACTGACATCTGGCAAGTGACATTTACTACTGTGTATTTGCAAGAGCTCACTTGTTTCACAGGAAAAAAATAATAAAGAAAAAAAAACAAACCTGAGATTGTATCAGAGTTTGTGGTTGAACTGCACCAAAAAGAGAAGTTAAAACGTCACCACAGGTATCAAGGGGGAAATTTTGTTCTTTCCTCTAAACATTGTTGCTCAAATCAAATGATCAGTTCCAAGAATTATTTTTTATTCTTTGTTTTGCTCACTTTATTTTCATGGAAACATGAGCGCAAAGATAGTATCACAGAAGAAACACTAGAAGGAGTAGATATTAATCTGGCACAAGGTGGCAATCTACTGTCTTAAAGGTCAAGAAGCATTTTCTGTTACAGAATAACTTCCTGCTTATTGTTTTGTTGTTTATTAAAACCTATTTCTTCAAAAGTATTTTATTAAGAAAAGATGGTGAGCCTTAAAAGATATTTTTATCTGAATGTTAAGATTTTATCCAATGTAAACAACATAGACAGAAGGATAAAATGTTCCTGAGCCCCTTTTAAAAGTACTTCTTTTCATAACAGATTAATTTCTATTATTAACTTTTCTTTAACTCTTTCTAAAACCTTGCGACATTTGTTTTCAGTTGTATTAGTTTATTTGAAGGCAAACTGAATTAATGTCTGATAAAGAACAGATCACACTTAAACGTTGCGATCTAAAAGCCTTGACGTGAAACATGGTGTACTTTCATTTTTATCATTACTGTATTTCCAAGAGCATTTTTTTGTAATGAACATAACCCCAACATATGGACTTTGAAATCAAAAATATGTTTAATTTACATATTTTTGATTGGTGGTCTGGGTCTTACAGGGGAAAAAAAACATTGGAATAAAATGGGAAAAAGAATTAAAGCATGTTTATATTTGATTAAAGAAATTGCTGCGTATTGTTTTGATCCTAGTGGCAGCTATTAAAACCATAATTAAGCTCTTAACAACATTGATTGAGATTTTTAAAAAATACTTTTATAAAATACAGAATCCAGGTGTCATTATGAGCACAAAAAACCCCTCTGACTCTCAACTTGTCTTTCATTTTATCCAACTCCCAGTATTTTAACATGGTCACACAATCTATTTTTATGATACTGTTCCTTTACTGGGCCAACTGGACCAGTTATTATCTCCAAATGTGAGCAAGTGTGGTCCACAGCAGCGTATTGTTACGTGTTTAATATCTTAACCTCTTTGTAAGCTTGCGTTTATTCTTTTTTTTTGTTCTGTTTGCTTTCATTCAAACGTGTCCCTTGCTGATAGTCTAGCTGCTTTGTTTGCAGTAAACACTGCATTTCACACATATAATTGCCATCTGCTTTATCGCCTTCTCTCTATCGCCTCTCTGTCTTTGGGGATTCGGTGAACCCGCTTGTTTTAAAGGAACAGCCTGAAACTGTAAAGATGTATCAAAATATCCCAGGATTTAAATGGTACGACATCTGTTTTCCGTTTTCCGGTGCTGAAATATTTGGGCTCTCAGCAGAGGTGGCTCAAGGTTAAACGGGGCCTCGAGAAATTTTTGTTTTCGGCCCCCTTTGAAATGTTTTCATGCCTCATCATTTTTGAATTTGGTCCATCTTGATTAACAGCAACTAGTCGGCCAACATTTAATTAAAATTTGCTTTACAATGGCTCAGTTGGTTTGTTTCTTCAATTACAAATATAACAATTAAGATGAAGCACATATTTTATATTCTGTTTATATCTAATTTTAATATTACTTTTGTAAAGCTGTCCCGACCTTAGAGGGAAAACATCTAACTTAATTCCCACCTCGTTCGTTAGTTCAATGATGAAAACAAAATTTGAGGTCTGGTAATGTTTTCTATGTGCTGTTGACACGGTTTCATCAGTACTGCATCGCTACTTAACACACAGTTAAAGAGAAAAATTTCAGAGATATTAAAAACTGTGAAAATGCGTAGATTCTTAAAACTTATACAAGAATGTGACTCTTAATGAGGTCTGAGCTTTTTAACTCAGAAATACTGAACTACACCAGTGAGTTCAGTACATGTCCTGGTTTTTAATGAAGAGTTAATATATGACTTATCAAATGGGCAAAAATTCAGAGATAAAATCTGAAACAAACATAAAGAGTTATTTCTCACTAATCTTTTCTATTTTTAACAATAGTCACTGTGGGAATGAGATGAAAAATTTCCCCAGCCCACACAAGATTCTTATTCTGATTATTAATTGAACGAACAAACCCCTTCATCAACAATGGGTTGGTTCAAATACCAGGGAAGCAATGCAAATGTATTTTTTTCCCCCCCAGTGCTTTAAAAATAAAAACCAGGTTCTATAAATGTTAAGTTATGCTCCAAAGAATCTCTGTGCACTGCTGGACAATGCAGATTGGGGTCTAATCAATTCAAGTATTTTACATTTGAGATATTCCATAGAAATATTTGCCTTCAGCTTTTTGCCACAGCACCGAATCAGAACCAACTCCCTCCACGCCCCCAGACTGCGGGCCCGGGCAATGAGCATGTTTTTTTTCCGTCTCCTGGTTCAAATTATGAATAAGAAAGGGCAAAAATGATTCAGTTTACAGAAGCAAATTTCCCATTCCATCAAAAGAGCTAATGCATGACATCAGAGGAAAAAATTACACATGTGACAAGGAGACAGAAGCTAATGAGCCACTAAGACAAAGAATAAATTCATTTCAGTCGTTTAACTCAGCAGTTGCTACCTGGGGGCACTTTACAAAACAACTCAAATTCATTGTAAATTATTTATTTATTTAATAACCATTAGACTCCCTCTAGAGATCAGGAGTTGAGGGAAGTATAAAAGCAGAGAAAGCACTTTCTGTTCCAGGCAGCACAGGTGACTGACAGCAATAGCTCTCACACTGGTAGCAACTGCCATTGACAATAGACAGGAGACAGAATAGACCAGGACCCAAGAAGGAACAGGTGACTTTAAATACACAGAGGGTAATCAGGGAACAAGAGACACAGCTGGGAGCAATCAAGGTGTAGACACAGAGACTCAACTGAACACAGAAACCTAAATAAACACACAGAAAACCCAAATCCTCACAATTTCACCTTAATCCCAAAGAAAATCTGTTGGTTTGAGCTGAAGAGGGGAGCGCATGAGAGCGGACAGAGTATGATGGATAATCTCTGTTTGTACGGTCCAATCCTTCAGAGAAACACAGCGCGTAATAGTGTCAGAAGGTGGTCATACAAACCGATAAAAGAAAATAGTACCAACACTTTTCCCACCAACAATTCTGTTTATTATTTTTTTTCCTAATACGGAATATTTCCCCTTTTGAATAAATGTTCTCCAATTAAAGATTAGATTTTGATCTTCTAAAAAAAACATACAACAAATGAATTCAATTTTAGTGTCTTTGCACGTTTTTAAGCACCACAAATATACACTCAACCAACATATTTACATAATAAAGAAAATACTAAGTAGTAACAGTAAAGAAGGATTCAAAGAAACGAGAACGAGACACTGATCATCCCACTTTTAGGCAGAAAAAGGGTGTAATACTTCACCTCAGCCTCTAGAGGACAGTGTACAACAGGTTAAAAAGGTGAGGATGAACAAAAAAAAAACGAGCTTCCAGTAAACACCTGTATCTACCTTTACTGACAGAATAACTACATCTGGCCGCGCACGCGCGCACACACACACACACTACACACACACACACACACACACACACACACACTACACACACACACTACACGTGTCGCGTAGTAAAGGAAGGATTTACAGGAGCATTTTGTGAGGAGTGGGAGACTTAGTGAGGCAACATGACAAGTATCAAAGAGAGGAAAACATCACACAGACTGTTGTCATAACAACATATTGCAATGAACGCCAAGCACCATCTGCTCCGAGATTTTTTTTTTTTTTTTTTTTTGAGACGCATCAAGAGGACGAGTCGATGGATAATTATTTCCCAGGAATAAGTATTAGACTGAATGGTACAAGCGCTGCTCTTGAAATTCAGCGACGAAGTTTGTGTGCTGCGGTCTCAATTGTGAGACGCTCGGCGGGGGGAAGCGTCTGATTTCTGCTGTAGCATCGCATTGAGGTCAGATACTACACTACAGTAGAGCCGCACACAGAAAACAAACAAAAACAGGAAGTCGTTCTTAACTTGCACGGTTTATTTCACGTGAACTAATAACGGGAATTGAAAGTAACAGCAAGAGCGGGGCGGGAGGAAGAAGTTATTTTATTGCTCAATGTTCTTTTGGGCCAAACGTCCTAATTTATGGCGGTTAGCCGTCGAAACTCAAATTAATCACGCGCATTAATCTGCATTCAATCCTGGCGCGCGCTGACCTTGAGCGTTTCACCTGAAGTATGCGCTCTGCATCCATTAAGTCGACGCGATGTAAAACCATCTCACGGCATCAGCGTGAAGTGTCTATTACCACCGTCTTATTTCCTGTTTATATGGCAACTGCCTCAACATCCTGTTTTTAATTACTTCTCTCCGGCAGCAGATGCTTCTCGCAGCAACCTGCTGTGGATTACTCCCCTGAGAACTAATGTGCTGTGACAGACCCCACTTTTCCAATCAATAACTCGCCCTAAATCTGCCATCTCTCTGCCTGCCAAACACACTCCCACTTCTAATGGCACATCATTTTCTTTAAGGGGGTGTAATTGCGTGCTGTGGAAAAGCTGCAGCCTCTCTATCTGTGTGTGCGTGTTTTTCTTTTTCTTCTTCTTCTCTGTTCCGACCACACTCGTACTGTGAAAGTGCAGAGGCCGGAGCACACAGGAAGTGATGAGGGGCTTTACACAGCTTGCAGTCTCGCCGCCCCTGCCATCACGGACTCACTTCCCTGTTTTGACTGTAACAGTTGAGACATTTCGACAATAAAAAGAAGTCACTTTCGCTTCACAAACCTGTTGACGCGAACTTGTCAAGATGTTTGTTTGATTCACGCGGTAAGTTCAGGCTTTTTTTTTTTTTTGCCCAGGTGGCCTCGGTCTTGCTGATTTTGTCCACGTTTAGGTTGATGATGGGGCAGATTGATGGCAGACCTAGTTTATGGTACATCCTCAATGTGTCTCCTCTTGCAGATTTAAATTGCACGTGGTTTTATGCGTACATCTATAATTCTCTCGCCTTTTCATCACTTGTTATTTAGTATCAGGCCATATAAATTGTGTAGATCAATTCAAAAAAAAGGACCAAAGAGCGTAGAAAGAGGGGAGAAAAAAAGGTCAAAGTTGTCTTGATCAACAAACTTTCCTGAGTCTTTGTTACTCATAGCTAAATTGAATCTGTGTGTTTATTTGTTTTCTTTGTATTTTGGTTAATTTCTTTTCTAATTAAATTTTCGATGTAGTTAGTGTTAGTTTTTCTTACAGTATATGAAAATAATTACAAGGACTGACGGTCATGTTCCGCAAATCTAAAGAAAACCCACAGAATTTCCATATTTAGGGGTGGCAACTTTCTATTTCAATCACTGTGGGACTTTTTTGTACTTTTTTTGTTCCTCCACAAGAGAAGCACTGACTAAACTCAGAGAGAAAATGTCTTATTAACTTTTTCCTTTCAAATTTGTTTCGTAGATTTGACCAATTTGATATCTAACGCCAACATAAGTAAGTTTTCTTCTTCTTTTTCTTTGTTTCAACTGGTATTTTAGTTAATTGTCTTAGTTGATGAAGCTGAAGTCTCTGACTGAGGAAGGCCCTCTTGACATCACTCTAATCTTTAGCTGAACAAATTCTCTGTCAGATTTAACGACCACTAAACAAAGATTATTATTAACAAACATATTTATGTGAACGTACATTGTAAATAAACTAAATGCTGTCCCAGTCCAAACTGACCCGAAGCTCTAAAATCATCATTTTCTCATTTGAACCTGCATGAGAAGTTCACTGCTCTCCTTTTTTTAAACAGTGAGCTCAGTGTTTATCATTTCCGTTCACATAAACACAAACCACAGGAAAGTTCATCTAAAATAAGATCTGGTTAATAAGAAATTGCAAGTGCTTTTTGTACATGCATATATACACTATTTGCTTGTTTATTCAAAAATAAACTTGCCACACCTCTGAATATTTTGTTTATATAGACATTTTTTTCCCCTTCACTTCACAAATAATAGTGTTACAAGGCCTTTAGGGTTGAAAACAAAACCGCTCTAATTTGTATACTTCACCTGTTCTTGGCTGTACAAGTCAATATCAACAATGTTAGAATTAATAGGATTTTGGGTGTGTGAGGGGAAAAAAACCCCAATGATAATTAATATCAACAGAATCACAAGAGAGAGAGTCACATGTGAAGTACAAAAACCTTAAAAATAGCTCCATTATTGTTCTGGTTTCTTGCACAGGCAGGTGCAAAGTATAGGCCTCTGCGTGTCTCATAACAAGAAGTTCCTAAGCATGGCTGAAGTAGTGCTAGGCTATAGATTCATCTGAAACATTTGCTGCCCATGTTACCCTTTTATATCAGTCATACAGAACTATTTCTTTGGTTTGCAGAAACAGAATCAATTCAAAGCAAGATAGATGCCTTCACGTTTTAGAGACTATTCTTTAAAATGTCTGTGTTTGCCCAAAAAAGCTGCATGTAGAGGGAGTGTACAGACTTGGTGTTTGCACCCTCTGTTTTCTGTTACTACAAAGCCTTGAGCAGGAATTTCTACTGAAAAATACAGTCTGCTCTTAAAGGACTGGTCCGGATTTTTTGAAGCAAAGTTCTGTGTAACTATGGCCAATAACAGTTCCTTACCAGTGCTAAAAAGAAATAATTCTGCCTCAACAAAATCCTGGAGAGGATGTCAAACAGCTAGTCAACAGGGACCTTAGCTTAGCTGATATTAGGCATTCTAAAACAATTCAAGCTGAGTAGAAGTACATCTGTAGGATTTAACTCTATATTGGGCATTTTCTGTTCTCTCAGCAGAACAATGCCATTACAGTGCTGCCGACTGTATTAATTTTCCCCAGCCAGCTGATAATGAGTCTACTGGGATAATTTCCAAACAGCTCTTGGTGGACTTGCAACAGACTGACCAGGCGGATTGATACAGTCGCCAGTGAAATAAAACTGATGTTGTTTGGCTGAGGAAACAGCAACATGCTTCAGTACAGCCTCTTGCAAGCATGAACCCTCAATATGTGCCAACTAGTGTTTTATTTCAGAGATATGAACTGTTTAAGATTGATTTATTTGAAAAACATTTTTAAAATTGCTACACTCTCCTTATCAGACCTTTGTATTGTTACTCATTACTTCACTAAATCCATAAAAAGTCATTGTTATTAAAACACATAGCTGATATAAATTTTTAGAATGTGTTGTTTTAGGTAGCTTTCGTTAAATGTTTAGTTTTTGTATTATTTTTCTAAAATATATAAAAGATTTGTTTACATATTCATTTAAAGTTGATGTACTTGTTACAAGGTTCACAGCTATTTATTTTTAGCTCCAAATCTGGTTTTCAACCCAGATGTTAAAATGCTGCCGTGTTTCTGGTGGAACGCTGTGACTGAATCTTTAAATTTAAAGGTATGTTGATGAAAATGAACATCTATATCTTCCTTTATATATTTTTTTTCAGCATGAATGTGGATCTAAACTCCTCCAACATGTCTGTGGATCCTCTGGCATTGAAGACGGAGCAGGGCCCAGTCGAGTATCGCATAGTCGGCCTGGTCTTCTACAGCTTCGTCTTCGTCATAGGAGTGATAGTGAACCTCACTGCCTTGTGGGTTTTTGCCTTGACCACCAAGAAGAGAAACTCGGTCACCACCTATATGATCAACGTGGCGCTCGTGGACCTCACCTACATTTTCCTCCTGCCCTTCAGGATGGTTTACTTCCACCTGGACTACTGGCCCTTTGGAGACATTTTCTGCCGGATCACAGCAGCTCTAACCATCTTCTACCCCTGCATGGCCCTGTGGCTGTTCGCTCTGATCAGCACTGACCGCTACATGGCCATTGTTCAGCCGAAACATGGCAAGGAGCTGAGAAACGTCCCAAAAGCTGTGGTGGGCTCCTTGGGGGTGTGGATCATGACTCTGGGCAGCAGCGTACCCCTACTCTTCTCTCAGGATGACCCCGATCGCATCTCCAATTACACTACCTGCATCAAGATGCAAGACATCATCTACATGCGCCGCGAGAATGCGGTCAACTTCGTTAGGCTCATCTTCTTCTTCCTGGTCCCCATCTGCATAATGATTGTCTGCTATGTCGTCATTGTGGACAACCTAATCCATGGACGCACCTCCAAACTGAAGCCAAAAGTGAAGGAGAAGTCCATCCGGATCATCATCACGCTCATCGTGCAGGTGCTGGTGTGCTTCGTGCCGTTCCACATCTGTCTGGTGCTGCGCTTGTTGGGAAACGGCGAAGACGGTGGCTTCAACACGTGGGCCGTCTTCACCACTTTCCTGATGAATCTGAGCACGGTCTTGGACATCATCTTGTACTACATCGTCTCCAAGCAGTTCCAGGACAGGGTGATCAGCGTGATCCTGTACAGGAACTACCTGCGTAGCGTCAGGCGAAAGAGCCGGCACACTCACACAGGAAGCGTCAAGTCGCTGAGCAACCTAACCAGCGTGATGATATGAAAGTCCGTGGCACAGATACTGTACCAACAATATGCACACTAGATGCATCACCATGTACTGTTTATGTATAATTACCTGAAGGATCAAGAAACTGCAATTAATTTTCTCTAGTGCAATTTACGCTCGCAGTATGGAAGTGCTGCTGTTGTGGCGAAAACATCTGTGTTCAGAGCTGATTGACTCACCCATGAGACTTGAGTTGTTTCCATGCCTTGTTTTTGTTTTTTTCTTTCTTCTTCTCTCTGCTAAAGAAAGCATATGTGACGTGTTCAGGTGAAAATGTAACTGTTTAAAACAAAGCTTGCAGTAGTTGTGCACAAGCATCAGAAACCTCAAGAAAGCAGCATGAAGAGGGTCTGACATGCTCCACAGGAAGCAGCGGTGGGGTTGTTAAAGGTTGACACTCGGTTGCTGCACCACATTTAAAAGGTCCTTCCTCTTCAGCCTCTCCGCTCTGCGAAGGCGGAGTGAGCAAATCTAAGCCATGAGTGATGCGTGATGTCACCTGTCTGCTTTGCAAATACACCGCACGTGTTTGACTTCTGCCATTTCATGTTTGTTGAGTTTAAGATCGACCACTTGAGACAGGAGGCAATTTCAACACACAGCACTGACAGTAAAGGTTGCTGCGAAGGTTGCTTTAAATGAACCGACCAGGTGATGGCAGCATGGCACAGCTTAGACGCTATCCACCTGCCAGAGCGACACACACATAGTGCTTTTAAAAACTTTTTCAGTGTTGACGGCAAAATAATTTTGTGTCCGTTGCTTCGCCGCAAAATATTTACCTTTCATTCATTTAGATTCATAAAAAAGCATTAGTACATCAGTTTTCCAGTTAACAACAGTCATAACGGCTTCCTCCACCAGGAATCTGACTAAAGCGTGTTTATGGCGCAATGTGAAAAGTATTGATTAGGTGTTAAATGATTTAGTTGCTTGGAGTGCATTTACAGTAACATGCTCGAGAGATGTCAGAGAGGCTATTTACAAGATTTACTGCAACCTTAACCTTTAAACAGAAAACCTTTTTCAGCACATGGATGTTTCAGTTTCAGATTTCTGCAGCAGGTGAGAGAGGCATTTTATTCAAAATGTCTCTCACATAAAAATACTGAAGTCAGAGCAGAATAGGGGGCAGAAGAGGCTTGCAGGCAACACCAAAATCAACATTTTAAGTGCCAGGAGTTGTTGCACCAACTTCAAACATACAAGGAGTCCATCTGTGTTGATCATCCAAAATATATGCTATAAAAAAAAACTCAGAAAAGAATAACTCTCAGTATATACTCCCTGTAGTAACTTGGTGACAATATATTTCTGAAATCAGTAAACCTACGTTCAAGTCCCACTCTTCCTAATGAGGTGCCTAACAAGGCATCACCTGAGCAAAAAGCATTATGAAAACCTGGTGGTCCAAATATCGATTTCTGAAATCTTGAGCTAAAACTCAAGTATTGTCTTGTTTTCAAAATAAAAAAAAGTTCTGAAAAAAGCATATTTCTTATTTGGACTATTTGTCATATTCTGCAAATAAATACTCAAACTCAAGTTCGACATCATATTTGGACTTTTTAGGGAAATGTCAGTAATTTGGAAACTAAAACATAATTGAGTTTAAAAAGACAGACGTGTGCATGATGAAATTTCAGAAAGTACCCCTGAGCTTCATAAGCTGTAAGAACAAGATAGAACGCCCCGCACATCTGAAAGCACAGCAAAACATGACTAAAGTAAAGTTTTTGAAACAAAGCAATAGAAGTTTAGAAAACAGCAAAACATAACTTTGAAAAAATAAATGTAAACACTAGAAATTTTCAGGAAACAATAGCATTTTCCCAAACACTCAGTTAAATAGTTAACAATAAACTGAACAACACAGCTGGCTGCAGGTCATTTTGTTCCTGTGCCTCTTCAGGCCCCCACCTTACACCCATGTGTTACCGCTGACTGAACATGTGCTTTCCATTACACATTTGTTCATTCTTCATTTTGCTTAAGGGACAGTTCAGGTTTTTTTAATGAACGTTTGTGAAAATATTCTTGTAAATCTTCCCTAACCTACAGTAAACATGTAACATGTGGCAGTAAGTTTGTAGAACAGTTAGACCAGAGGGAAAGCTAACAGCCAGTCAGAAAGACAGCATTACAAAAGTGGTTATTTAATGTCTTTATGGGAGTAATAAGATGTTGTGTCCCATGAATATATATATATTTTTTTAAATTAGATAAATAAGACAAAATAAGTGGGGTACATCACTCTGAGAATTGTTTTTGTTTTCAATAATGTTAAAGAATAGACCTTTAAAATGAGCCTTTAAGGTATTTGTTACAGAAATCTGATTAAATTTCAAAATTGCAACCATAAGAACTGTGAAGGCACAACAGTGAAAAAAATTTAATATATTTTTTTAAAAAATCTCAAGCACCAGCAGTACTCAGAAGTGACTGATCAGTGTGAAATAGTAAATAAAAACCAAAATACTGCTCAATCTGGTAAAAGATTCTGGTTTAATGGGAGTTTTTCTGAGTGTGTACGCCATTGTCTTTACAGTAGCTACACCCTGTCTGCATTCTCTGGGAAACATTTGGCTGACTTTTACAGTAGTCACAGGTGAAGACAAGGCCGCTCCGTCCGATATAAGGGGGATAGATTTACATTGTGTTAAATAAGAGAAGGCAAACAGCGGGATTTCCATTTCGCATGCAATATTGGCACCTGCACTCCATCATATGGTGATAGTTTTATTGGCTAGTGGACTACTGGTGGATTTATAGCTCGGGAGTCAAAGGTCGTAGGAAACATCAGAGGGTCGTCTATCTGTCCCACCTGTTAGACATAAAAGAGAGAAAAACATCCACGCTGCTCAAAGCAACTGGCATTTAAAACAATTAAGTTTCCTGTCAAGTCCCTGTGATGAATTATCCGGAAGCTTTACCCGCTGTAATTCTAAATCTTCCCAACAAGTGCCTTTGTTGTAGAGAAATTAATGAAAACAAGATTGTCTTTCATAGGAGCTGATCTCACAGCGCGACAGCCAGCTGCTCTTCTTTGGGAATAAAAAAAAAAAAAAAAAAAAAACAGTCAGCATTAAACACAGCTCACACAAAATACTCTTTTTTTTTTTTCTTCTTTTTTTTTCCTACCACTCGTGTGGAAAACAAATCAAGCGGCAGGCGCAGTGGCCATCTGTTTTGTTATTTGATATGTGTGAATACATGTTGTAATGACTTTGTTTGTGAATCGCTCTGCGCGGCGGAACACACGAGAGCTCTCGAAGTGCTGGAGTGTTCAAAGCTAATCATATAATTGGACACAATAGTCGATGACAAATGGAGACGCTCGGAGCCAGCCAGCTGGGGAAGTGAATATGTAATCATTGTAAAATCATATCATTTTTGCATATTTGAAGACAGCTTAATAGAGTTTGCGTGTCAGCGCACCATCAAATGATGATCAGAGGCAGTTCTGCCGCATTTGTTTTCCGAATCCGACTTTGTTAGGCTGTTTATCTTGATCTTGATTAAAAGTGTTTTCACAAGAGTTTGCGTCTCCTGTGTTTATTTGTGCTCCGCTGTAGTCTGACTGTGGAAACAGACTTGGGACAAATGACCCCCTTTAGAGTTTCTGAAGACAGCCTCAAGAAGAGGTAAACAGCTCCCCGTGATTACTCCTCGCCCGCGGTATTTCTTTTCTCCTATTTACACATACAGTGCCTTTTGAAAGTATCCAAACTCACTGAGCTTTTTCCCACTTTTTGACAGAACCCAACATCAAAATTCACTGCATTTGAAAAACATTTTATTCTATAGACCCACACAAGTCAGGGAGGAAATGAGACTAGACATCTGTTATGTTCAATAAAGTTCTCTAGCATGCCTCTGTTTGCTAAATAAGTAGCGTCTGAATGTCTGTTATTCAGTGGCATCAGAGTAAAGGGGCTGGATACAAATGCACTTTTAAATTTTTATTTATAAAACATTTTGGGAAATTACACATCCTCTTCCTTCTACTTAAAAAAAAGACGTCCTACTTTAAGTTTCATAACATCCTACTAAAATACTCTGACGTTTATATTTGAAATGATGCAAAAATGTGAAAATGTTCCAGCTGTATGAATGCTTTTGCAATGTGTTTTTTTTTTTTAACTGATACTTGCACCAGCATCACCCTGATTATTATCAGTCAAACGGGATGCGAAACGTCTGTAACAGAGTCGTTAAACCCTTTACATCTTTTTTACACCCAAACCGAAGCTAAACTGCCGTCCCGTTTGAAGCCCTGTTCCCCCCACCGTGTTCCCATACCATCACACTTCATGCTGTTCCCATTAGGGACCACAAGGACATGAAAGGGAGCCTATAATGTTATATAGATACAGTACATGTCCAGCCTCGGCTGGGTCCTCTCATCTACTGTATACGCGGCGTTGGCAGCCTGCAGCTGCCTGCATTTACATCATTTAGTGTTTCTCTCCAGGGCACTTTAATACGCCCAACCTCTCCCCTGGTAAACTTTACAATAGGATGTTGAAGGATACTCCTGGACTGCCATAGGAAATGAGAGGCACATGTGTGTGCATGTAGCTTTGCAGCATTGTGACTCCCCCTCTAAACTCTCCCCAACACACACACACACACACACACACACACACACACACACACACACACGCAGTCTCTTGTGATGCCAAGCTTAAGGGCTCTGCAATGAGACTAATGGATTCCTTTTGTGGACAAAACTAGGTTAAGCACATGAGCTATTGTTTTTATCTGTGTTATCTGTTCACGGAGGTTTCTTACAGGGGTGTTAAGTATTCCTCCACTGCGCATATTCTTCAGAGGCAGTCTCCTTCCACTCTGCATTGTGTCTCCATTAAAAGGTGATAATCTACATCAAGGGTTTTAAATGCAGCCAAACTGACTCTGGTTGACCCCGCATTCAGCGGAGGAGAGGAAAATAGAGGAAATGTATGGCCTCGATTACGACTGAGCCTCTTTTTCAGCAGATCCTTGTGCTGCTGATTCACACGCAGCCAGCCACCATTAGTACATATAAATAATGTAAGGCCTTCCTTTCTCTCTCTCTCTGTGTGTGCATGTGTGTGTGTTCCCCCCAGCCCTCCTCACTCGACTCTCTGCTCAACTAAGTGCCTGCATGGAAGCCTTGGCCTCCTCCTTGTCATGTTCTCCATAGATCAGATTTATTTTAAGTCTTTATAGCGGCACGTTCTCCGCAGCGTTGCGGTCGACACACGTGGGGATGTTTTTAATTGTATCATGTGAAGTGAAGTAGGAGCTCCAGCGGGGGACCGTGTCAAGTTGTGTTAATATTTAATCCGCTCTCACTTTAGTTCCTTCATGATCCGCCGTACAGCGATGGGAGCCGGATGAGGACGCGACGTCGCAGGACGGGCGGAGATGTGATTAAAGCCAACGCGGCTAATAGAGGTGGTCTCTTTCAGGGCGCCGTGTTGCGGAAAGCCGGTGTCTCTCTTTAGTGGTGAGGCCACACGCCGATGTGGGGGAGGGATACAATGGCCGCTGACTAACTGATGCGCTTACTTCAGCTGATGTTCACGTAAACAGAGACAGAGATGAACCCTTTGTGTGTGTGTCTGGGATAAATATAAGCATACGGTTTTCAAGCCGGGCTTGACTGTGTCTGCTTGTGTTTTGGAAGAAGAGAGGAAGGGAGGGGAGAAACAGGAATGGATAGAGGGACGAGGGAGGCCTTCTCGCGTCCTCTGTGTGCACGTCACGTCTGCTCTGCTGGAGCTCAATTACAGGACCGATACTCAGAGAGGAAACTTCATCATGTCGTACAGATGTCTTCACTAGAGGATAAAAAAAAGGGTGGGGAGGCGACGCATGTTGTCATTTAAAGTGACACGGTTGGTGTTCGTTGGGAACAAACAAAATGAGAAACAGTAGGACTGTTGGATTCACGACAAATACGTGAATGTAAGCGTGGAGCGGAGACCCACTTAGAGGGCTGGAAACGAGTCGTCCTGATGGGCAGAGCAAACACCTTAACCAAAGCAGAAACGCTTTACAAACAATGAAATCAAGAAAGGAAAACTGCAAAACCTTCATACAGAAAAATGCTGAAAACATCAACTCAAATCTCAGTAGCAATAGAATCTAATTTAAAATTGTGAATGTAAAAAAAATAAAATAAATGACGCTTGGTGAGAATGGGGAGAAAGTAGGATGAATCATTTTAAAATGGCTTGCAAAGAGTATAAAAGCAAATAGGTAACAACAGAAATAAAAAAAACTGAACAATGGATCATAACAGAAACGGTTTGTACTGTTTTAAACATCACATGAACAAACGCCTTAAAATGTAGCTGATCAATGATGGGGTTTGTGGCTTTGGCACCTCGGGGGTCAGCGTGTCCCGCGAATAAGAGCCATTAACCGTTCTGCTGGCTGAATTAATCTGAAACAATAACTTGTAAACAATAATACTCTTTCAGTGAGCCATTCAGTTCCATCATAGTAAACATCTTTTATAACCCAGACAGCTCTATAAAGTGCTTTAGGCATCATTGGGCACAGACCATCATTAGTCAGTCGCTGTGTGTAGATCTGAATAAACCAGGCGGACGGTGATCTTGCACAGACACCGGCCCATATCTATTTTACGCTGTTTCATTTCAATCGTGACACAGGCGGCGCGCACACTCCACCAACAATGGCCGCGTTTTGCTTTAATTTGATTAGGTTTTGTCTCAGCGAATGCCAAGTTCTGTTTTGCCTCAAGAACATATCTCTTAATCACGTTCCATCCAGGCTGTGTCTTTCATCTAAATCTCACAGCCGTGGCTCACACCCAACTTTATTTCGCTGAAAGGTAGAGGGGGGGAAAAAAAAAAAAAAAAAAAAAATGTGCGCACACACACGACAGCACATCCAACAAGAGGGAATACAATGACAAAATCCTACCTCTCATCTCTGTCACATGAAATGATGTTTTGTGTTTAGCCGTGTGCGCTATAAGACGCGTGCGAGCGCGTCTGCGTGTGTGTGTGTGTTTGCAGGGCTCAGATCCATGTTGTTTGGTTTGCTTCTCCATTAAGAGAGCTGTAAAGGAGAGGGAACAGATGGCTGCTGGCCCGCTCTGTCCTGCATCCTCTCACAACTGCCACACTTCCTGTGCGTCCATTAATCTTCCCTCACCAGTCCTGCAGCACAACTTTATTAAAACAACTCTGGAGAGAGGGAACAACAAGCTTGCGCAGCTGTCAGGAGCCAAAGACAGAACCATTCGTCCACAGAAGAACGGCCTCGGATTCCTGAGACGCATCTGTAAAACAGCTCGAGTGGAATCCGCCCGGCTTTCAGAGCACGCTCAGGAAGAGCAGGCTCACCGTCATGGTGGTGAATGTTCATTTGGAAGCCGGTGCAGCCACAGACTCCGTACGTTTGCCTGAGCTTAAATACAAGGAGGATCTATATCAATTGCTGGGAACTTAGTGTGAGTGATCAACACAAAGTGGTCCCTAGTTTTGAATATAAAGGAAAAAAGGATAAATGGTTTTTAATTATATTTTTTCAAGTATAAAGTGAATTAGGCCTGTCTGTCTGTCTGGGACACATTAGAACTAAATCACATTTTCCTGGGATTCAGCATCTGACCCTTTTTGGAGACGTCGGACATTTTCTGAGCATAATATCAGGCTTTTCTCTCCAAACTGTTACCTTGTGGTTTCAGCTGTGTTAAACTTCTGTGTACATATTATAAATGCAAGCGCTATGATTACATAAATTTGACAATATTTACAGAAAATGCTGGAGTTTCTAAGAATGTCTAAGAACAGCAATTCAATGTTGCGACTCCCACTGAAAGCTACAGCAAGAATAAAGACACAGAGTTGTTTAGGTTTTCTCTTTTGCTGACTTCTTTCTGAATTGAAATCTCGTTGGCACTACCAGCATGTCACCCTGGAAACATCGTCTTCAAAGTGACAAATGATAGTGAGAGCATCATGCAAAAAATAAAAAAAAGGAAATGTCTTTCTTCAACAGGGGTATCTGGTAAGAGTTGATGGGCAGTTGGATAGAGATCCATGCAGGACAATGCAATCTGGAAAGATTCTTATTCGAGGCTGAAAAAGACTTGAAACAGGGGTTAAAGGTCACATTCCAGCAGGAAAATGACCCTAAATATACACCTCCATGTACAGTAGAATGGGTTAGATTAAAATTGTTTGTGTCAGTGCACAGACCTGAGTCCAATTGAGAATCAACGTAAGAAATGATTAATAATAATAATAAATAAAATGAAAGCCCTGTAATATTTTCCTTATGATACAGCCCTACTTTGGATTGGTCTATCCTATGAATCATAGAAACTGACCGAACCCTAAAACACTAAGAAGCAACAATTACCTTTTTAGTTAACTTGCTTTAAGTCAAATTTGAACAAACCTCCCTTAAAAAAAAAATAAAATAAAAAAAATAAAAAACGTCTCCGTTCCTGGATTCTGTAATCACACAAGGCCTTATTTTCCCTTCCTGCTCGATTGTTCTCTCAGGAGGAAATAAACTAGACTATTTACTCTTCCTGCAGAAATTTACATGTAGTGTTCTGTCATGAGAAATACTCTTAGAACAAAGCTCTATTTGGTCCTGCACTCTGTGCCCATAACAGTCAGTGGGCAAATTGAAAAATCAATTTCAATTTAAATTATTGGAATAAAGAACTCTGCAAGCCCGAGATGAAAAAAAAAAAAAAAAAAACGAAAAAGAAAAACTCCTTCTTCTAGATCCCCTTTAATTGGAAAGTCATTTCTTCAGGGTATTCTAATGGTTCTAAGAGAAGATTGCAAAATAAAGTTGATGAGCTGGTGGGGAGGGGGGAGGTTAATAGCATGTGGGTGTGTGTATGGGTGTGTTTGTGTGTGTTTCACTGACCCTGTGTGTTTTATTTGCTCTTCCAAGCAGCTCTCCATCTCATCCCCCCCCTTCCCTCATGACAGAAGCACCAAATGAAGACTAATCCAGCGGGCTCACACACACTCAGACATACACTCCCTCACGCCTGTGGTCACTCTTTTGTTTTTTCATCCCACTGCTATCTGAAGAGATTGTTGGGGGCTCCTGGGTCAAACTAAATTAACCATCCAGCTCGCTCACAATTGTAAAAATGTAATTGACTTAATATATCCAGCCCTGGTGATTTGGATGCGTGCGCTGTGAGTGATTCTGCATAAAACCGCTCAGACGACACTTGAAATGTAAAATTTAAAAAAAGTCCGACATTGTTTTGATAGAACGGGTCACGAAAATGTTTTGATTTGCTTCGAACTCCCAGTGGATCAAAAAGAAAAGACAACACGATGACTGCAAGGTGAGCGATGGCGAATACAGTTTGAAGTGAGCAGCCATTTTTATCCATCACAAAACTCATTAATCATTCAGTCTAAAAAAGCTAAACATTACTGTTAGTTTTTCAAATCATTCGGTGTGATTCAAAGCAAACGTTTTTGGGAACTGCAGCTGGAACAAAACCAACTTTTCTGCAAATGTAGGTACAAATATACCCACTTCTCTCAAATGGACTGAACTTGCGTAGCACTTTTCTGGTCCTGCTGACAACTCAAAGTGATTTTACACTATAAAACTCATTCGCCCCACTGAACTCACAACATTCACGTTCAGTCACCAATATGCAGATCGGAGGACAACTTGGGACGGACTGTCTTTGAGACATCGACATTTTGCGGGGACTCGGCTGTCCAACCGGAAAACGATAATTCTTCACCCTGAGCTGTCTCCGTGAGTTACGACTGCGACTTGGACTGGTTTAACAAGAGCTGGACATAAACATTTAACAAAATAACAAATTTGACCAATTACCCTAAAATAAAAGACCTCACATTTTGTTGGTTAAGTATTGCATACATTACCTGTGAGTGTGCTCTCTATCATGTGAATGAGTTTGAAGAGAAGGTTAGTCCTGATTTCTTCTTTCTTTTCCAGTCAAAATTGCTGACATCACACCTGTTTCTGCAGATCCATTTATCACCTGTATGTCTCGAACAGTTAAATCATTATCACTGCTTTACCAGCACAGAAAAGCTATAAACAGCCATCTCACCTTTTTTTTTTTTTTTTTTTTTACCTGGATAACAGTCAAAACAAATTGCATTTTAAAGCTAATTCTGTCTTTCATGAAAAGTGACAGTGGCACACCGCGGGATCTTGACTAAATCAAGGTTAGTTTCATTTTCCTCTAATGCCAAAACCGTCTGAGCCTATTTTTTTCCCCCCCACATCAACTTGTTGTCATTAAAGAAAAACTGCACTGAAACATTTCCATTAAATAAAACCTGTTGACATGGTGATCAGACACGAAAGAGGTCGATGTCATTTTGAAAAGGCCTTAAGAGAGAAACAGAGACGTTAAAGGGCGTTGGCCCCAAGTGACACAAAAGGACAAGAGGATATGGACATTTCTTTGGACCAAAGGACTGAAAGGAGGAAAAAATCACGATTTAGAAAAAAAAATATATAGAGAGAAAAAACAACTGAAATACATTCACTCTCTGGAGAGAGAGAAAGAGAGAGAGAGAGAATGAGGGGAAAAAAAGAGAGACGAGCAAGCGCCCAGCTCCATTTCCGCCTAAGAAGCACAGAGTTAAAAGGTGGCCCCTGTACAAATGAAACTCAATTTCACGCCACATTATCCCTCCCTGTTCTCTTTCCTGGCTTTCATTTTCATTAAGACCAGAGACAATCATAAATTAATAATTACTGCCGAATGTCTAAGCGCAGGGCACAGTCCTGGCACCTCCTCTCGCCTCTGTGGTCTTCCATGCTCATGCTTGCAAAATGTTAATTTAGGTAATGTGGCCCAGCCCTTGTCAGATAAAAGTGTTTTGTAGTATTGCTAATAGATAATGGTCTATCTGATTAGGTGACATTAGTCCTATCTTTCAGACAATCACGCTGAACCTTCCTAATGTCTCTCCAAAGACTCGGGACAAAACCCAGCAATCAAGAGCCACCAAATGCTGCTTTCAGTAAAAAAAAATAAAATAAATAAAAATACTCCGCTGCATATGAAGATGGGTAAGGAATTAGCTCAGCCAGGCTGTTGACATTATTCTGCTATATCCAGTTAAACCCGAGATTATTCATGCCTCTGGCAGATTTGGGTCTAAATTTGTTTTCATTCAGCCAAGAAGACAAGCATCTCTCAACGATAATAAAACTATGTTAAAGGAGTATGGATTAAAAAAAAAAAAAAAAAAAGAAGAAGTTTTTGTTCACATTTTAATTTAAAAATTATACCTCAATCCACTTCTCATCAATTATTACTGTTTAACATCACAGCAAACAAGCACTTCTTATAACTGGTGATGTATATATTAATATTCAGAGTCTTGTAGGTTAAAAGTCATCTTTACTGAAACCTTAAGCTTTTCTAAAGACAGTGTTTTATCAGAAACTTTATGCTCACAAACAGCTTTGGCCCCCTAGTGGCTTAGCTATTTACTCCTTGTGGTCCCTGCAGCATGATATGTGGTATAGCCTTTTCCTTCAGACTTACTCCTTCACTTAAGTCCCAGTTTCTATTTGTTTCATGATCCTCGGATACAAGGAGTTTTAAGAGAGAGTGCTTCTGATGAGTCAGAAGAACTACCTCCTGCCTCTTGGAGTTTTTCCTGCTCCCCCAACAAATCTCCTCCATCTTTCCCTCAGAGACAGTTCGTGGTTTATGACAAGGGCAGCTGCTCAGGATGGCCTAAGGAACAAATAAAGGGAAGGGTGTGGCATGACCACCGGATATTAAAAAACATATATTTTTAAAGTTTGCTAATTGTGGGGTGAACAAATTTTCAATTCCCTTTATACATGTGCTATCAAAAAGGGCTCATGAGTTGAGTGCTTGGTGCCTCAGATGCAATGACGAAGCTCACACTTGCATTTTGTCTTGCACAAAATCAGTTGGAGTAGCTTGTTCAGGGAGCCCCTGATGCAGGAAACGCCTCTGCGCATTAATTATTTCTCTAAATCATTTGCCTGCATTGCTAAATAGTGGCCACACGTCACATGTCCCAGTTTAAAAAGGTTTTTTTTTCCTCAAGAAACCAATCAATTTTCTGTGAACAGAGAAACATCGTCATCCACTATGTCAGTTCCCTCATATATTGTTACAGCATACAGCAACCAGCTTTAGAAAAAAAAAAAAACAACTTATATGTTTCAAACTTGAAAGATATTTTACGCTTTCTGGCTCTAAAATGGCTGGACAGTGGCACAGTTGGTAGCACTGTTGCCTTGCAGCAAGAAGGTCCTGGGTTCGATTCCAGGCCCAGAGTTTGCATGTTCTGCCCGTGCATGTGTGGTACTTCGGCTTCTTCCCACAGTCTAAAAACATGACTGTCAGGTTAATTGGTCTCTCTAAATTGTCCCTAGGTGTGAGTGTATGTGTGCATGGTTGTTTGTCCTGTCTGTCTCTGTGTTGTCCTGCGACAGACTGGAAATTGTATACTTCGCCCGGAACGTTAGCTGGAGATAGGCACCAGCACCTCCTGACCCCAGTAGGGACAAGGGCGTAAGAAAATAGATGGATGGATAAAATATGATGCTACGTGCCGTTTAGACTTAAATAAACCCTTGATCTTGTCAAACAGAGTAAGAAAAAAACAAATTGTGCAGCGTGTGACGTTAAGCAAAGCACAAGAAGGCGGAATAATCACATCTGGACATACAGTCTTTATGAGTGCATCTCCACGCAAAGCCAAGTGAATCAAAGACAACGAACGGTGCAAAATGTTCTTTTTTTAAGTTCTGAATATGTAATCAGCAATGCGCCTTTCCACACAACGGCAAAAGTGCAAAGCAACACCACATCTATAATGCACATTTGGTATTTAAAGTCTCCGTGCCTCATGGTCATATTTGTACTGAATTGAATTTATTACAAAATGTGCAGTGATATGAAACATGTAGCTGCGGGGCCTCCTTTTTCACGTGCCAGTGCAGGAAAGGAAAGAGAGGAAGGGGGGGGAAGGGCTTCAGATGGAGAAATAAACAGAATATGTGAGTAATAGCCCACTTCACACAGGCTCGTTGGAGGTGAGCGGACTAAATCTGTCGCTGCACCGAAAAAGAAACGGAGCCATTAAACGAATGAGGTGGACGTCGCTCCTTGGTTTCGTTCACTCCAGAGTGAGCTAAAGTTTCGGGGGCCGAGCTGCAAGCGCCAACGCGGGCCCCGCGCTCGACGAGAAGCGCCGCTTCCTCGTGATTGATTGCCTTCTGTGTGTCGTATTGTTCTTTCAAGGTTGATTGAAACTTTAACCTCATTTTTAATGAACAGAAAAATAGAAGAAAAAAGCTTGAAATATTTCAGGCCTTGAATTTTTACAATGCAGCACTGAATTATGCAGCAATCAGTCAATTATTCATCTCTGTGGCCGTGTTATGGCCATGCTTTAAAAAGCATGCTAAATGGGAATGGGCCAGACATGCTGTGTCAACACATTTCACTCAGAAGTGCTTACAGCAGAAAATTCTCTCTCAATGTCGATTTCATATTTCTCTTTTTTCGTGTGTTTCTGGAGCGGTACCTGTTCTGGAATTATCCCTGTGGAAAGCCGTTGTGTCCCCGGAGTAAAACTGAGGAACTTTGTGAATAACTAATCATTTAAAAAAAAAAAATCTGTTGGAGGTGCCTGAAACACTACAAGAACTAAAACAGCTTAAGCGGATATCCTGATGCGTGACCGTTGAGCGTGGTCAAAGAAGTTTGTTACATGGTGGTAGATTGAAAAATGGGGCCAAACAAGGCAAAGTACATGTGATTAAAAAAAAAAAAAAAAAATCATAGAGATTTTAATTACACCTGCAATTGCATATTTAATTCACAGTTAGCCACTGAAATTGTTCCAGAAGTTGGGTTTTACCCTTCATCATTTTGTACCTTTTTGAGGGGTTTGGGAATGGAGCATTTGTCCGTGTTTGTTTTTTTGAATCAACCGCGTGTCAGTCAGTGCCCTCCACAGAGATGTTTCACTTTCACATTGAGAACATGTGGTTTAAAGCAATTTCCTATGCTCTGCCATAGCCTGCTATACGGAAATGTATAGTTGCACATTTGTTCTTGGAGTGAATATCAAACCTGAGCGGAGCCACAACCGATGTCTTTGTTTTACTCACCTTGAGAATCTCACAAACTTGGCTGTAGTATTGGAGTCACATTTATTGGAGTTACTATTATGGACTATTGCAAATACGTAGGCCGTGTAAATGTAATAGCAGTTTAAAGGTTTCCAAGCAAAAACTGGTAAAGCATTTTCCAGCTGTAGTTTGTTTTTATCTGCTTTGTTATTTTCATTTCAAGCTAATTGTTAGCTTTAGCCTGAGAAACACTACTGTGACTTTTTGCTAAATGCACACGCTAAGAGTTGTCTATTGTGGGTAAGATATTAACAGCTTATAGTCTTTTAATCTAAACCGACTTAAAAAGAAAAGTGTGAAAAAACTGTTGTAAAAGAGAAGACCGCACATTGTTCAGACCTTAGACAAGACAGAGAACAGAGGCTAAAAAGAGAGAAAGTTATCTGTAAATATCTGAAAAACACAAAGATCTTCACCTGATAGTGTTGGGCCACCTTAGTCTCATTGATCCACGTGTGTCTCAGTGAGCATCATCATCATTATCATGATGTAGAACCTCGAAAGTCTTAGGCAACACCATTTAACTCGCATGGTTTATCATCAACATGTTAACTTTATTTGAATTTGAAGTACAATGAAAGAGATGATTCGAGAAGCTATATAAGTTATCAGTGACAACAGACTTAGACACTCCATTAAGAACAAAAAGGAACAAACACATCGTGAATGGGATACGCTTCCTTTCTTCTTCTTCTTCCATCTCCTCCTCCTCCTCATCTTTTTGATTGTAACACATAAGGTCTAAATTGTTTAGCAGATAAAGGACTGACATCAGCTTATGACTAGAGAATATACACAGGTGTTGCAGCACCACAATTCAAAAGTCTTTAGGAAAGGGAAAGTATTCTTTTTTTTTTTTTTTCTCATCAGGATATCCATGAAACACTAAAACAAAAATGTGTTAAACACCATGTAATAAAGTGGTATTCGCTTTTTAAAAAGTAGCGTCCTTAACTGATTGTATTCCAAGCTGGCACGTGATGATAATCAGACCAGATACTTAAAAAAAAAAAACAGGAAAAAAAAACAACAAAGCAACAAGGGGTGCTGATTTCAAGAGTATCTCATGACGACAATGTACAGGAAATTCCGAGAAATATGACCTCTGGTACGAAGATTACAGTACTATCAACAGCGAAAGTCTTCGTTTTTGAGACCAAAACGTTGTTAATCATGGTTTTTAGAATTGTCCGGGCTTGGGCGAGTCGGCCCCGGGTTATTTGTTCAGCACAATATAGGATTTATTAAATATCATAATTCCAGGACAAACATTTACATGCCTGCATGCTTTCTCACCAGAAAATGGCAGCTATAGGAAAGGATGATGGCTCAGAGATAGAACGAAAACAAGAAAGGTTTATATAAATGGTGGTATTGTTTGCCTAATAGCTCTACTGCATACACAATACCTCTTAACGTTATATACACATACCTTACGAGTCCACTCGGGGATCAGCAGAATGCGAGTCTTCCTATCTTTAACATTTAGCTCTTGTATATACAACGATGGTAAAAACGGAACTTGATTGTATTTTCATCTAATTTAGAAAACATGAAAATCAAACGTCGGTCTTCTTTCTTTTTGATGACCGCGTGGACAGATTCACATTTTTTTAATCCCCCCCTTTTCTCCTCAATGTTTTTTTTTTTTTTTTTTTTTTCAGCTTTTTAGCTTCTCGGGATTTATTTTGAAATACAAAAACAAAACTTCAGTCGAATTTTCATTTCAAAGCTTTCTCGCTGGCTGAGATACAGTATAAAAAAATCTTCAGTGCTGTGAACTTACTAGGAGTTATTACCAACAATGCACCTCGGGTACATTTTTTAAAAATTTTTTTAATTATTTTTCTTTATCTGTGCTCGGTTATATGTGTTTATCCTTCACGTCTGCGAACCTGTCCGCGTCAAAACCTGCCTCGTCAAACTACTTCAGGTTTTTCCTTCCGCGATGAGAAAGACTTCTTCGTTGAACATTCAGACTCCTCCAGCATTTGGGGTGGGAGGTGGGGGGGGGGTTGAACACAGCATTTCAACCTACGAGCAGCTTGAACTAAATCGGCCTGGGTTAGAGGCTTCCCCGAAACCTTCATGGGTTTTTCTTTCAGTCCTTTTGTTTTGTTTTGTTTATTTTTTTTTTTTAGAAAATCTTTCTGTCCTCCAGCTCTTCGTGGCCTTATCAGTACATCACTGCGGTTTTCAGGAACAGTCTTCCATCTGGAACAGAGAACACACACACACACACACACACACCCACACACACACACACACACACAGAGAGAGGAGGCAAAAAGATTAGCCAACAGCTAACAATCTGCTGACGAAAATGCACTGTTCAGGATGTGATTGTTGATGAAACGCAACTTTGAAATATTGCCCTCTAGTCTTTGGATTCGAACGGCATTACTGTGAATTCATAAGCTGATTTAGGGAGAAGATAAAGTTAGCAGCCATGGCAAATGTGATTAAATATCATGTGGAGTAATTAACTTTATTGCTTTTAAATATATATATAAAAAAAGTAGAAATTGGAATTAGGTTGACTTCAGTCTGGATCAGGAACACAGTGACCATTTTATTCTTAGATAACGTTTCTTATTCTTTAAACTTCAAACTTCAATATCCTTTACTGTGATCATTATGTGACAGGCCGCTTCCTTTTGGGAGCGAAAGGAAACGATGCATGGTTCTCAGAACATTTCAAACATGAATAGATGAAAAGTGCGGCATGCATTTCTCTTCAACCCTTTCTGACTTTTGACTGTAGGCCAAAATTTAAAATTCTGTTCTCATCTGGCTAGAAAACCTTGTTCTACACATTTGCTGTGTCCTCTTTGGGATCTTTATTTTTACAGCTTTCTTCAACATTGAATTGCTTTCTTGACCCTCTGCCAGACATATGGAGTGTACAACCTCTACAGGTTTTCAGCATGAATCTTTGCAGCCCCTCCAAAGTTGACACTGGCCTCTCGGTTGCTCTCCTGATCAGTTGCTATTCCTTTTAATTGTTTTGGGTAATGGATTTAACATTGTTCTCTGAGACGTCCAAAACTTTGTTTAATATTTCGGGTCTGACTCATATTTCTTGGTTGGTTACTATGGATTTCATTTAGGGGTGTTAGTGTAAAAAGGGACTAAGTAGAACTATCTGTGCACTTTTTAGCTATTGATATGTGGACTCTATTAATTTTTCCTTCCACTCTGTAATTATGCTCTAGTTTATTTGTCACATAAAATCTAGAAAAAGGAAAACGATAGTTTACTGTATCGAGACAAAATGTGGAAAACTTCGAGAAGCATGAATGCAGTCGAAACCTGCTGCATTATCAAACTGACCTAAACCGTCTGAACACATTTGTGGCCTTCAGCTCGGCCACGGCGCCTCTTTTAAGCATAAGCCAGCTCTTAAGTCGCAACGCGATGTCTCCTGCGTGGATACTGTAAATGGCTCCGTCATGTGATCTCTGAGCTCTGGCCGCTGCCAAGCGGACAGACTCTCTTCTCGCCTGCGTGTTCGCCTGAGCGAGCAGCGCCGCCTTTTTTCCGAGACAGTAAAAAGAGATCTGTTAGGCGCAGCTCCGAAGCCTGTCTGACGTTTATTACCTTCACATTCACCCCCCCATCCCCTTCCCTCCTCTGTCTCCCACCCAACCACTCTTTTTTCTCTCTCTCCGCCGGAGAATGCTTACAGTTAATGCCTTTAAGAAGCGTCTCTGTGGCAAGCGGGCCTGAATTATTCAGCGTTAAAGAAAGAGGCGCACAAAGACATTTAGCAGCCCTGCTTGTTGGACATGACACAAGCAGAGCAGGACAACGGGAGACGGCCTTTGACTAGCCGGTTGTAACGTCTTGATGCACGGTAGATCCTGGCCTGGCGGCTTTGGCCCGCTTAACCTGTCATGATGGGTTTTTATGTGTTTCACACAGACAGGTGGGGGGGAGACAACAAAAGATTGTCGTGTGCGTCTGACTGTGTACACAACTCATAACGGGGGGTGTGTACCCACACACACACACACACACGGGCTAATTATCCAGCACTGCCGTAGGTCTCCAAGGCATTGCTTCTGTTCGAGCAACAACCACCACAGAGTTCTGCACAAAAGTCATTACGGCGTGAATGCGGGCGAAGCGCAGAAACAGGTAGCAGGAAGGGAGGAGGCGAGAGCGACGGGACGCACAACCTGACACAGAAAGGATGAAACGTCGCCTTGCTGGTTTGTCTCACCTGCCTCCGCAGAGGCAATTCATAGGAGGGGTGTTAATGAAAACAAAGGCGATTTGATCGTTTGATGGATGATGGCATTTAATGCGCTGTCAAGAGGATGTCACATATCGACACGTTTGACTTCCAGGAGCCCAAACCTGCGAACTCAATGAGAAGGTTTCGACGCAAGCGGAAACGTCGGGACGTCGGCCCGCTCATTACGGCGCGGCGAAACTTTCGTATTTTCACATTTGAATCGAGATGAAAAGTTCATTAAAGAGAATAAATATTTCATTAGGTGCTAAATAAAACAAGGGGAATTTTTTGGCTTCTCTCAGCACAAAATTCCTTTGAAAGATTAATTAATACATGTAAATTATGCAAATTATGCCCATGCAAATATTTTATGAAGACAATTAAGGGATCCATTAATTACAGTCTTTTTTGCTTCAGTGACATTCATTCATTTAATTTTAATTTCACTTTAACTGTTTTGATGTTTAATCTTGCAACAAAGAACTTTATCTGGCTGCGCGCAGGGTCGTGTAAACCCCGCCGAACGCGTCGAGTGAGGAAGGTGGCAGGGTGGGGCGGCGGAGGGCAATGCGGGGGGAAGATACTGGCACGTGCGCCCGTTGCCAGGCGGCACCGGGGCGAGGCGCGGGCCCCCAGCAGCTCGCCTGCCTGCGAAAAGGGCCGCGCTCCCCTCCTTGGACCCGATTCAAAACACTGCAAAAAAGCAATTAATAAACACAGACTGTGTTAATATCGCAGAATTAGAGAAGTGTGACAAAAGACAAATAGAAATAATTAGTTCTCTAAAATTATGCCCTCATTATTATTTTTTTTTTCTCCCTCCCCCTGTCTGCCTACGTTCGCTTCCTCGAATTTGGAGTCGAGAACGCACCCACGCATTTCTCTGTCTGCTTCGGCGCCGGTGATAGGCTTGTTTTTTTTTTTTTTTTACCCCCCGTCCCCCCTCCTCGAGTTTTCTTCCTCCTCCTCTTTCTGCTTGTGTAATTTATCAACATCATTTTTTGCCATTTGAGGTTAATTATACAGCGAGGCTTGCGGAGCAGAGTAGAGGAGACATGGGTGGCAGACAAATGCTTCTCTAATTGAACAAAACACAGAAAAAAAAAAAAAAAAAGTGTAGCCGCGTTATTCGGTTTCATTCCACTCTTTGAGGCAGTGATCAGAGTGATTGAGAGACCCTGGAAAATTATAAGCTCTGTTGTCGCAGCAGCAACTGTTTTACAGGGTTTGAGTGTAAAATAAATAAATACCTCGCCGCGACCTCGGCTTGAAAAGCGACTGCTGTTGCAGAACAGGAGATATGAGGCGTTTAACGCGGTTAATTTAAAATATTCTACAAAGTAGATGGAAGAAAAACAAACTGCTAGTGAACTACCTGACTACACTGAAGATTCCTGGGAAGAACCGGGATGCTGAGAGTGTAGAAAAGGCCCAGAGAACCTTCAAGATCTGAAGACGATTTGTGTGGAAGAATGTCTCAAGAGAACCCCCGAGCAAAACATCAAGACTATTTTCTCCACACAAACGTTTTGAAGTTGTCATTACCAAACCGGGGCTTTGCTGTTTAGTCTTTAATCAATTTCAGTGACTGTGTTCAATGCGTCTTCCCTGTTTTGCTCTAGTTTGGCTTATTACACATAACGTTTGCATGGAGTAAAGTTGTGTTGTTTTATGCCGTGATTTCATTTCAATAGACTGGAAAGAAATAGATTTAGTGACAAAAACACTGATCTCTTGCCCTCCTTGTATGTTTAAATATTTATTCTGTCAGTCAAAGGTCATCATGAACTTATTACTTTTCCTCTGCTGCCATTTCTGCTGCATAGCAGCATTATTTTTTTCAACAGCAACCTCTTGTGTTCAAGAGAGTAACTCCAACGATCGTAATGGTGCGTTCACTCAAATCTGGGAAAGACTCAACACATGAGTAAATTGTGTTCTAGTTGCATATTGAAAAACCAACAGGCAACTAGAACACCATGCAAATTGTAGAACTTGCTCGCACACATTCATCATTGCGTGAAGATATTCTGGATTTAACCTGTTTTGGTGAGAAAAAAAATACTTAAAGTGTCTTTATTGACTGAGCTTTAGTAAGTTACTTAAGTCAAATCAACGCAAGAATATGTTGCTGTTTTAACCACTCTTGTAAAATTATCCTCTGTGAGAAGGGAACAGGGAAGCAACATTTGCTAAATGCTAAAATGATGCAAATATAAGGAAGCATCTTACTAAAAACACTGAAGCAATGAAGGCAAAAGGTCACACAAGAAGAAGAAGCTAAAGGAACTGGATATTTGGGAAGTGAACTGTGACAGAAACTTCTTCGCCTTTAAGGTGGGGAAAAAAGTACCAATTAGACGGCCTAAAAATGCCCTAAATTACATGCAGTAATCATTCATCTCTAGTTTTTCATATCGGTTCAAGTAGACTAATCACACATTAAAGACTTAACTAAAATATTCTCTGCATGCAAAGTCAGAAACTCCCCCAACCTTATTTTTCGAAGCAAATTGCATGCGGCATCTTTCCCAGGGTAAATTGGGACCTCTCTCCTCGCTGATAAGGGCAGTTCTGAGCGGCGCATTAAAGCGAGACGTTTGAGCAATAATGAGGATATTCAACCTTTTCACGAGGTGTCTCGGATCTGGGTAAACACAGATAGAAGGCGGTCCGACGGAGGTTATCGCCGCGGTGGCCTTCCCTTAAACACAAACTGCACCCCCAAGGCTAACAAACAAACAAATCATTAAAAATGTACAAGGCTTGTTCATAAAACGGATTGATTTGCTCCGATTATGAGTATCAAAGGAGGGGTTGCTCTGCTTTTTTTTTTTGTGGCTTTCTGACTCATTATAGCGTCTTGAGGGGTAAATATGTAGCTTTTTCGAGAGCTGTTGTTTGGTTTTACCTGCCGTAGCCGTAGCGCGTTTAGACCTGCCGCCGCTAAAAGTCAAGCAAAAGAATAATATTATTCTTGGGGAAAACCGATGATCTTGACCTAGTGCTGTGGCCCAGATGGTGGTGTATGTCTGAACAGCAGGCGCAGAAACACTAATGTTCATAAACTGAAGACGTGTGCGTGTGTTTCCGTGTGTGTGTGCGGCGGGAGAAGGAGGGGTGGAAAAGACAGAGAGAGAGGGGGGGAAAAAAAGAGAGCAAAAGTGAGGGAGAGAGATTTATTGTCTCATCTGAGCCCCTGTACCTTGTATTGTCCTTTCAGCATCTGTTCTTCCACTGCTGCGGTCACTCTCCATCTCAGGGGTCAGAGAGTCTGCGAGAGGAGAGGGATCACCGCCGTTAAACAAGCCTGACATCCACCTATCAGAGCCGTGCTTTCACAGCATCATTCATCGCAAACTAGAGAGCGAGCCTTGCAGCCATGTCTCTGCTCAGTGTAACTATGTGCCTCTTCGTGTGATTATCTCCAGCGATCAAAAACTATGCCTAAATCTTTTTTTTGGTTCTATTACCTCTGTACTGTACGGTGCTACAGGCAGACTGATAAATCAGTCTCTGAACTTTGCTTTAGCAGCTTATAATTTCTAAGTGCTCCTAAGACACGGCGGAGGTTTTTCTGAGTGCACACCTTGTTTTAAGCAGCCCTTTTAATTTGTTGGCACCTTTTTTAACATGACATGTTATGAACATGAAGGAGTCTCGGTGAATATCTACGACTGTTGTCATGAAGTGTCATTCGGTCGATAATGATACTTTTGGTGCAAAGTTGACACTTTTAACGGTCTTTTAATGCAGGTTTTAGTACAACTTTGTGTTGTCATTATTTACCAAATGACACTTTATGACAACAGTCATAGACATTTATAAAGACTCCCTCAAATTCATGACAGGCGTTATGTCATGTTTATGATGGCGTCACTCCTTCAAATAAAGTGTTACCCACTTTTTTAATGTTGTCACCTGACTGCACTGACAACTGGTTAGTCGAAAGAGCCCATTCAAAGATGAGATGATTACGGCTAAACGGTTAATCAGAGGATCAAATCATGATCAAAACAGTTGGTAGTTTGACAATTGCAGGAGGGACTCAGTCATTAATGAAGTAAATAATAACAAAGGAAAGTTGTTATTTGTTACTAGTCTTTTGTTTTGTTTTTGTACAGCGAACGTATTTAATTTAGTGCCTTGCAAAATGTTACTGCCTTTTGACATTTTTGCCAGATGAAAGCTACATACTTTAATGTACATTATTGGGATTTGATTTGTGTTTCAGGTCAAAATAAAGCAGAGCATTACTGCAAAGTGGAATAAATCAATGTCAGGCAAGGAGAGCACCAACCAAAGAATCAGTCAAGAAAGTCATGGTAGGTTTGGAGGAGCTGTAGGGATTCACAGTTTAGGCGGGAGAATCGGACAGAAAAAACATCTTTAACAGAACACTGTCACTGTTTCAATTTAGTTTTGAATACAGATTTTTGTCTACAACATGAGCGTACTCTTGGTTGTGTAACATAAGGTAAGTATTAGTGATAAACCCACAAATAATCCTTCATGAAACAGTGGCGAGCAGAAAAGAGGTTCCACTGCAGTTTGTAATGAGCACATATAATAGAACCAAGAAGGGGTTTTAGTCCAGTGAGGTCAAAACCAAACTTTCTGGACATAAACAGCGCACATCGGCCTGAACGCACCCTGCCTACTGTGACACATGGTGGTGGCAGCATCAGCCTGCAGAGATGCTTCTCTTCAAAAGAGACGGGGAGGACGCACGGAGCTGCCAAAGCCAAATCGGCTGTAGCAAAGGCTTACCAGTATGTGCTGCTTTATGTTGTTTGTCTGTCAAGTAAAATCCCAATAAAACACACTGAACTTTGTAGTTCTAACGTGAGAAAATGTGAATAAGTTCAAGGCGTGTGGATGTTCTCTGCAAGGCGCTGGACAAATAGCAATACATTTGCGATACATAGAATGGGCTAAACGTGATGTTTGGTGCTTTCTGACCGTTGAGGGAGCGCATGCTGTCTGAGGGCGATGGCTGCTTCAGAGTCTGCTCCACCTGCTCCCTCCTTTTCGACTCGTACTCCAGAGCTTCTTGCAGTTTCCTCTTGGCCTTCTTCTCCTTCTTCAGACGCTTCTGGATGATTGCTAGCAAAAAAAGATCACAGTGACAATAAATGAGCTGTGGAAGCAAATTAGGCAAAGCATTTTTTTCCTCCTTTTTTTAAAAAAAAATTCTGATTATAAGGCCGTTCTGGATGACAAAGATAATAGCCTGTTTTTTGGGGGGGTTTTTTTGTCTTTTAAATTTAGCACTCAATTATAGAAAAGCGAAAATCAATTAAACTTAAATATTTCATAATATATAAAGATTTAAATGGGAAAATCGGAGCAAATACTGACTTGCTAGAGGGAATTGAAGCTAATTGAAAAATTTATTGGGATATTTTTCATGAATTTCTCTCATTAAACATAAACGATCCGGTTAGCGTACGACTCTGATGCATTTTACATGAGGGTTAGTGTGAGTCTGGATGGGATGTGTATTTTCAATTATGTTAACAGACTACGAGCAGAAAGAAAGGGAAAAAAAAAACAACTATCAGTTTCACGTGTAACCAAAGAGGCTCAGAGTGGCTTATGAGTGTCTCCTGCAACACAGAGGGTGGAGTAAGTGCATTCAGGAGCTCCTGTACCCATTTAGGTATGGGAACGGGTAGGAACAAACACAAGGCTAACAGGGAGGACGGCGTGTCGGATAGTACCTCTATTCTTCTGCTCCATGGCGAGCTGCTTCTCCAGAGTCTCCCTGAGCTCTCGCTCTCGAAACAGCTCCATCTTCAGCTCCGTCTTCTCCAGCTGCACCTGCTTCTCCTGAGCCCGAGCATTGTCAATCGCCACTTTGAGCAGGCCCTGCACCACATAAAAAGAAAAAAGAAAGAAATGTACATATGTATATTATCAGGACAAAAAGACAACTAACATAGGAGTGCCTGGGGCTTTCCATGCCACCGGCTCCCTTTGGTCAAAGCTGAGAAATGCAAGTGTGACTAAAGTTAGTGATTGCTTTTGTAAGTACAGCGAAAGGTTCTAAAAACTATTAAATGATGGAACCGGATAGAGATGGACACAACAAGATTTTAGCTTTGTGTTGATCCATCACAAGACAGCGAGATAAAACAGACTGAAGTTTGCGTTTTGTCGGGACGAGATGCAAAACGTTCCAGGAAAACTTTCGCAAGGCGCCATACTTGAACCAATCAATGGTAAGAAAAATTGGAGGGAAAGGAAAAAAAAAAGTTTTTCTAACTGTCAAACTACTTCCGCTTTAGTAGTTAGACTTTTTTGCTACTTCCTGTACAGGATTGCCTTAAACAAACTGGATTAATAAACAGATTAATTCAGCTAAATAACATTCAAATCAGACTCCTAACAACCTTGATTCAGGGGTACTTTGGATTTTTTGAAGTGAGGTTCTATTGAGTAGTTTTAAGTAGTCAGATGATCATTCTGACTGTAAATAAAGAGTAAGAATAATCTCAGTTTGAAAAATCCAGGGGGAAATTCTCACAGAGAATCAAGCTAATAGCTGGTCACAGGCCTCTTGCAGCAAGTTCAATTTAAGACTTTTTATGACCATTATGCTTCATAAACTAAGTTACCTACTAACCCATGTTAAACTTACTTAAAAGTATATGTTTACCGTCACTGCAAATTTGCAGCGAGGGCTAATGGCTTCCACATACTTGGGCGTACTGTGCACATTGTGTGAGCAGAGCAGACTCCGAGTGCACTGCCTGCGAACGTTTGAGATGCCATCGTCGAGCCTACCAATTTCCTCCATTTCCCGTGACAAATTCCTCCATTTCCCACAATCCAAATGGATACTAGCAAGCTTGATGAGCTACTTGGGCAAGTGCAGTAAACCCAAGTGTTTGGGGGACTTTAATTTGAGTTTGGATCTGAGAATGGAGTCACATGGCAGGTTAAACTGAAGACAGCTCAGAGGCGTCAAGGGACTTTCCCGTTGTATTTCCAGCTAAGGAACCGCAAAATCTGATGCTGGAGTAAAGATAGAATACAGCATGACGAGATCTTGAGCAAAAACTACGACACATGTAGCAAATAAATGCCAACAATTTCTCAAAAAAAAAAAAAAAAAGATTTTCTATGAAAGAAAACAATTAATGAGCACAACCAACTTAGCAACTCAGACATAAGACTTATCTTTCTTGAGAAATCCGGAAATATATAATACTCGCGAAGACCTGAAATCTAGATGGTCAAATTTACGAGTTTTTATTTAGACCCTACATAAACCCAAGATGAATTTACAATGAGATTTTAACAATCACTGTCAATGACTAGCCAATCTAAAGTAACTATGAAATGGATGTCTAGAGATGTTAAAATCTCAATCTTTCATGCCAGGTTCAAGTTAATGCCATACGCTCACTTTTCCATCTAAAAATTCTCAAGTTCCTTCTATTTCATTCTTTTTCAACAGAACTTGCAACAGGTCTTCAGTGACAATACCCCACTACATCTATGCAAAATATAAACTGTAAATTACTTAGAAAGAGCTATTTTGCTATCTGTTTAAAGCTTGACTCCTGAATCAAAGAAACCTTCCCCATCCTCCAGACTCAGGTTCCTCTGATTACTCTCTGCTGCTGCTGAGCATTACCTGCCTCTACTTAGAAAGCTCCCAGAAAGCCCAATTGTTTCATACTCTTCCTTTAAGTAAAAATCCCACAGCAACATCACCGGTTTCATCACAATTATTCCCCATCCACATGCAATTACACCAAATGCACTGGACTATATCTTACTAATTGTTGATTCTTCTAACCCCAATTTATATCAAGTTGCTTTATCTTAATTTTCCGCTTGGTTTATTGTGTTGATTTGTATATAAATATTCACTCCGAGGATCATTATCAAAGATGACTAAGAGGAGTGTTGGGAGCTCACGACGGGCTCGGTTGTGGCTCTAATTACCGCGCCGAGCCAAAGGAGAAGCGGGACTCTGATGCCAACCGAACAAGTGCAACGAGAAGGGCAGCAGGGTACACACATCATTACACCCAGAGAGGAGGCAAATACATTCATCTTTCTGATTGAGGGGCTTTGAGCTAAAGCCTAAACAGCACGCGGAGTGTGAGTGGATCTCCGCTCCCCGTTTGCTGAATGAAACCGAGGGAAGATGCTAATGACTTTTCAAGTCGGATATTTGCCCTTACACAGTCTCGAGCATGACGCCAGCCGGTGGCATGGAAAGCCTTCAGATATGGACAAGATCTGGTGACCTAGTAGGGTCAACCAACCCAAATTGCAAACATTTCCTATTTTCAGTCTGTTTTTAAAATATAAATACAAGACTTGATTATAAAATAGTTGGCGATGGTAGGATTTTAAGCATTGAGCACCAAGAAACTCGTTGATGGATGATTGGCTGGCTGAATCCAACTGTTAGATCGGCGAATAAGGAATTGAACTATTTTCCATGCTCTTTTCTTTCCCTAAACTTCCCCAGACCTGCAAGTACGTGATTATTCTCTGTAAGCTGCTACCATATCACCATCACTACATGTTCGCCAACTTTCCCATTGAATGCTTTTTACACGCTGCTTTCTGCTTGGGATGCTACCTTCTTATCTATCCCTGCGACATTCAGCAGGGATTTTGCAAAACTTTAGTTCTCAGAGTCAGTAAAATATATATAAAAAACCCTGGCTCCTGAGGAAAAAAAAAAAAAAAAAACAGAACTCAAGAGCAAAGTTCAGTCATCCGGTTGGAACATTTTTGATGCTCGACACTGCTGTTTCGATTTTTTGCACATAGTTATGCATTTTCTTGAGTTTAATATTAATTGCAGTTATTCTTTTTAAGTCATTGATGTGTTTTGTTTACATTGTCCTCTAGATTATATTAAACTATACCAACAAAGCCTTTGGCGTAACATTAACGTGAACCAATGAATGAAGGAAGAAGACACCGATTGCGACAAGACGATGTAAGGTTCCCCTCAGGGCCCCGACTCAGACGGGAGACAGTACCTGTATGTTGGTGAGAAGAGTCTCTATCGATGACAGGCCGTCTGGGAAGAGAAATGGCGACGGGAAACCCGGAGGCAGAGTCTGTCCGGCCAGTGACAACCTCTCGTAGCTGTCTCTCGCTGTTGGAGTGCACATGGAGTTGTCTTCTGCAACGAAAAGTGAGATCAAACATTTGCTCAGCCTGGGAACCAAAAAACCGTGGGGCACCTTTGGCCGTCGATGACGAGTGTCGTGGCTGAAAAGTAGGAACGAACGGGATTGCGCTGATCTGCAGGAGCCAATCCGAATGTTCCTCACCTCACAAAACGTATATATACATACTGTATATATATATATACATATATATATAAAAACGGAGATTCTTTTGTACTGTTTTTTCTAAAGCCCCACCCCCTTTGTTTTGCATAAGGTATTAAACAATATCAAGCAAAATCATAAATCCAGCAGCAAGACCTATTTAAGAGATGTCATGCGGATTCTAAAAATGGAGGGAGGGTGCACAGTGCCGGCAGTTTGACCCCAGAGACTCGGGCTTGCTTTGTGCGCGCACGCTCGGGTGCCTGTCACACCTAAGATGACATCATCCTCCATTCATCACTGGCAGAGGGGTAGGGCCCTGCCATCTGCTGTCCAGCCTCTCCACCAGGCCTCGGTGGAGAGGAAGAGGAGCAGAGGGAGGGAGAGCGAGCAGGAGGCAGACCAGGCAAACACATGTACAGCTTGCTTAAACTAAAACAGTATGTCAGACATTGACACATTAGATCTGACACATGTTTTCGTCCGGTGAGCTTTTACTAAGCCAAGAGGATGTAAGTGCTACCATCCCGGTGAAAGACGGTTCTTATTGAACACACTGCATGTCTGTACTATTAATTCTTTTGAATGCTAATTGAATGCAAAGTTGGTTGGGTTGGGTGGTGGTGGTTGGTGGGCGGAGGGGAGTTTTAGATATGGAGTGAAAACCTGGCGGTTCCCGCTCTCATCCAGTATTCATATCTGTTTATGTGGCAGCCTGAATCTTGTACAAACAGCGAGCGGAGCTGAACAGCCCCCGCCGCTTCCCTCTCTCTCCCTCCTCCCATCAATATTCACCAGCGCCAGCCAAGTGCTGGGAACAGCTGGTCTTACATTAATTAGTTTAAAGTATTTATTTCACCCATCCTCAGAGCAGATTGAGCAAAAACATTGGAGATTATTTCAAGCATCTGCAAATGCCCTGGAAACATCCCGGCGCCAAAAGTCGAGTGTTCGGATTCACAGTTTAGGTTTGTAATTTGGAGAACACTTTTTTTTTTCTCTTTCTCTCTCTCTTTCTATGCGTGTGTGTGTGAATGGGGAAGTTAGTAAAATACGCACCGCTGGTCCGTAGAGAGAGCAAACAACCTTTCTCCCTTTTTCAGATGGAGTTCACTACTGTTGATTAATTAGAATGGATGGTTGCCTAATGGATTAAAATTTGTTTATAATTTGACTTCATAAAAATAATGAATTGCCTACTTTTAAGAAGGCACTCCTGTGGTAATTTATTTCATCTGCAGCAGTCTTGTTTTTGTTTTTTCGTTTGTTTTTTTTGTGTTTTTTTCCTGAGGTGGGCGCCGAGATTCGTGAGATTCGAAAAGCGCTCTCTACCTGCACAGCGGAGCAACATGAAAGTCCCATTTTAGCTCAATAAATGTAACTAATCAAAGATCAGAAGCATTGCGCCTGGCTCCGGATCAGGTTAATACAGACGTACCGCGTCTGCATTATATATATGCATGCATCACCCACCTCCAATAAAATCACCATAACAACTAGAGACGTTAGTAGACCTCAGGGAAAGGTCTGCTGTTCTGGCTTTGTAATTGATTTGTACTGTAGGCACTTTGTCCCTTATTTAGTGTTGGCATTAATCATAAATCATTGCTTTAACAAACTCCGGCTTCCCACTCAGCAGGCCTCGCCTCCCAACACAAACGTTGGATCACAGGGAATATTTGATGGCTTTGTTGCAGGGGGGAAACAACCTGTCATGCTCTGGGAAAAGCAAACAGCGCGTTGTGTTCGACAGACTCCCAGCCACCGTACAGCACCTCTTGTCAGATAACATTTCCACCAGGAGCGATGCATAAGTACCGGCGTTTGGGAGAGGAAAGAAATACGGAGCTAATGGGTGGCTAATTTAATCAATGCAATCAAACAGTGCTTAATGAAACTAAATGTAAATTTTAACAGAACAAGATCTGGACCTGCAGTTTCCAGGCAAGTCAAATAGCGCTGCGCCTCCCCCTACTCCTTACCCAACAAGCTCTCACCCAACTCTAATCATTCGCCAATATGAAGGTGTACTGAGATTTTAAAGACTTACGGTTTCAAAAATGAACAATTCACATAATTTTCCTACAGTTTAAGGTGATTTTCTTGACTATAAAAGCTTGAGGCACCTTAGTATGGAGCACAAAGCAGCACGCCGCTGCTTCTGTTCCACATGTTGCATTGCGGGTCAGCTGGCTGACCGTCACTTTTCCCCGCGTTCACAGGAAAAACAGAAGAAGCTCTTCAGAGATAATTCCATTTGATAAAAACACAGACAGTTATGTTTTGGAAACTTGAGGAGAACCACTCATAACCACTCTTATTGAGATAATGGTGTTTGAAAACTATATTGGGTTAGCTACATGTGGAATATCTGTAAAGCGGCTGACTGTGGCTACCGGAGCAGATGGCCTGACTGATTTACCAGCTAACATCGCTAATGTCAGTTTGTAAAGCTCGCAGTTTTACTTGAAAAATACTAGAAACAACAAAAAAGTATAATATAACTAATTCTGCCCCCCTCACCACCATTTTTTTTATTTATGTTACAGTAGATAACATTTATTGCAGTTATAATCAAGCGGATATATTATTTTCAGTAGCAACAGGACTCATTATTGCATTTCTCATTTAAACTCACGACACTGCGTGAAGCTATATGCTTTTGTCTAAAAAATTTTCTAAATATCAGGCATGAATATTAGAAAGAGTATGAATTTGCACATTTATAATTCATAGAGCAAAAAAGGAATATTTTTTTTATTGAAATAAAAAATAAGTTATTTGATTATCATCAGTTATTTAATACGGTTACACTGTTGTGTTTTATTCTCAGTCATCATGCTGTGCTGGCCCATGCCTATAGGTCCCCCGTACTCTCCTCCCTCTGCCTGGCTCCAAACCTTGGCATGTGTTTGCATGTTTGCTTCTCAGCATCGCTCCACAATCATTGACTTCAACTTAATTACAGCGACAGGCGTTGGGAGTGATGGGGGGGCCGGTGGAGTAGAGTGGAGTGCTCTGTTTCCAGGTGATATTTCTGCGCCGGCAAGACTCCCAGCAGCTGCTGCGAAAGCCTCTGGTGCTTACTGTACGGTGAGGGTACAGATAGGGTCTCCCCATCCTCAGTTCCCTCCCCGCCCCACCCTACGCCTTCCCCCTATGAAATACTGCATAGAAAAAAAGAAAAAAACACTTGCGGGTCACCCCTTGTCACAAATAACATTTCATGCACAACTGTTTTTGTGGATAATAGGAGCCACAAATAAAAATGGGACGCTGTAAATACAATGCATTCTGAATGAAATGCCATAATTTAAAACAACAGTGCCCCCCGACTGCATCCTCCACCAACACTCTCTCCCTCCTCCGCCTCCACCCTGCTCTCAATAGCTGCAGAGGGAGTCCTTGACAGTGTGGTAGCAATGATGAATCACCTATCCAGTTAATTTTCTCACTCCTCATGTGTTGTGCTACTAAAACAGGAGCCCAAGAACTGACTTGACGAAGTATGAATGTGAAAAAAAAATAAAATAAATCACTTGGAGGGATCTGGGCTTATCTCCAATTTACATGTTATTAGATTTGCGTTGCAAGTGGCATTTGGACCTGGCATAGAAAAAAGAAAAAAAAAAGATGGAACCATGATAACCAGAGATAAGACATCGAAGAAAAAAAAAAATCCACACTCCAAAGCCTTTGAAATGTTTGACGGAAAAAAAGTCACAGGGAGAGGAGGGGAAGTGGCCTGATTCGAAAATGTGACAGACACACATTGCAATCTGTTGTAAATCTAGAAGAAACCTTGGGAAATTTAGCTGCAATCTCTGGATAAATAGCTGTAATTGACCTTGGGAGTTGAAAATGTGCCATATGTTTCTGGTTCCTGTGTTTGAAACCGGCTCCCCCAGGATTTTTACGCCAAGTGCTCACACAAATTCAGAGAGAGCTGCAGAAAATAGGAAGACAGGCAGAGAGGGAAGAATGGAGGGAGTGAGAGGTAGATGGTCGAAGATAGATGGATGGGTGAGGCTTAGTCTGGGATGGAGGAGGCTTTAACAGAATGAGTGAAAGAAGGGGAGCGTTTTGCCGGCCAGTCAGTGTGATATATTGACAGGTGAAGCCTTTGTCCTTGTTCCTCCCAGCAGGGGAACCGAATGCTAAACCTGGATGTTGTCAGCAGAGCCCAACACGCGAAGCGCAGGCGTTCCGCTTTCACTGTGCAATTACGTTTGATTTGACCTGCCATGGTGCGGCGGAGAAACTGGCCTCCCCTTTTCAAGCAGAGTAGTTGTGACCTCTCGGATGGCTATTAGCAGCTAACGCAGCATTATTCCACCTGCACTTAAAAGCACCGGATTTGGAAAGAAATCTTGTCAAGGGAGATATCTGTCTTTGGCTACCAACGCACAGAAGCAGCAGGGTGGGTTGGGGAGGGGGAAGTAGTTGCATGCAATTTGAGCACTTGAAAAAAACATGAGCCTGAGCTGATCTTGCAGATGATGTGGCTGCACTCTGAAGAGTCTTTTAAGAAAAATAAGGGGACGAAAATGGTTTTAGAGAAGTTATGATTTAACTGGTGATTTATTTTTTGCTGTATATATTCAGAAAATGACAATTTACTAGAGGTGGAACAAGATCTAAACTGTATTAAAATGCTTCAGTATTTTTTAATCTTACAAATTAAGTCTGTGGATACAGATGGGAATTTTGGAATTTGACAATCATGGAGTCCGCCACGTAACGTGGAGCACTGTATTGTATTTTATCTAATTACAAAGGGTTTCTTTTTCTGTTAGACCACCTGGAACCACCATAAAAACCCTCCACGTTATCAATGAGTAATATGTTTCCTCCAGAATGCAAAGGTGGTCAGCATGAGTGAGATTTGTGCTTTCTGAAGACTTTTTGGAGCTGTATGCGCCGAGTAAGACTGTGCTGAACATCCTCACTGATGAAGGAGTTCAGAGGAACATAGTCACAATTCTGCTGTACGCTGTATACTGCTGATGGAACACAGTACAAATCAATATATATCTGAAAAGTTTTAGAAAATATGCTTTTCCTTTACCCTCAAATTAAACCTACTATCTCTCTGTACAAAACTACTAATAAAAAAAGATAGGTGGCTCAAGGAGCTTTATAAAGAGATCAGCTTTAAAAAATGTAATTAATCCCCGAGAATTTAGATTGTATTTCAATTAAACTGTAAGAATTTTAGATGAAAACCTTGCAAATAGATAAATCTTTATATTTTAAATGTGGATTTTAGAAACATCCCAATGGAAAAGATGGAATTTGGGGGGGGGGTGGAATGATAATTTGCAAAAAGAAAAAAAAAAAAAGAAAAATATACAGAGCCCTTCTTGTTGTGCAACTGGGTACTTAGCGGTAAAGAGAAACAAAGGATTGTGACATGCTAATGGTTAGCAAGTCATTCAAAAATTATTACACAGATCAAATCTGCACTGAATATTTTTAAACAGACTTGGTTATGAAACCAGAGGTAGAGTTATCCTCACTTTTAAAATGTTTGTACTGGTTAGAAAAAAAAAACCGTGACAAAGTGACTACAGAGAAAACACCACAACTAGCTAAGTTTTTTTTTAAGGTTTTGTTGGCTCCAGTGGCCTTTATATGGTAGTTAATTGACAGGAAAGTGGGTAATGAGAGAAGGGGAAGACATGCAGCAAAGGTTGCAAGGCCGGGAATCGAACCTGCGACAGCCACGTCAAGGACTAAGGCCTCCATATGTGGATTGCGCGTAACCCCGGCACCACCACAGCACAACCCAGCTAAGTTAAGGTTTGAATGTCAGGCAAACTTAAAAGATGCGATGTGGTTAGTTATGATGAAGTTTTAGCCAATTATTGAAAGCCCTGTTGACGCGCCAGTTGTTGTTTTACTATATAAGTAATGGATAATGTCACTGGAGCATTTTTATTATCATTACATTCACCTTCACTCTGTAAAAACAAACAAATAAGCAATATTTACTGAAAGAATATTGCTAATTTGCGTGTTCATCTTCCTCTTGTGAGCTGAACATATCGCAACATCCCCACTGTTTACTGTGGCACCGACTCTAGGAGCTGGCGTAGGTTGATTGGTGCAAGACACATTTCTCTGCAGTGTGTGTGCGTGCGTGTAAAAGCGAAGAAGAGAAGATGTAAGCAAACAAAGAGCCTCAATCATATACACATTCATTACACACATGCACTGCACACCACACTGATGTGCCCTCATCACATTTAAGCTAATTTCCTTTTCATCACGGAGAGAGGAAAATGAGTGTTTGCCCCATCCCTGCTGAGGGACAAAGTCAAGAGCCCCGGTCGGTTTGGGCTAGATTAACAGGTAACATTTGGCTCCCACTCTCTTATCACAGCATGAAAATCAAACCGCGTGTTTTTCCTCTATCGCTCCCTCCGTCTCCCCCTCCCTAATGTTCCCTTCACTTAGAGATGAAATCGCTCGCTGCACAAACCCATTTTGGAGAGAGGAGAGAAGGTGAGTGGGATAATCAGGCTGGCCACTGGGCCGTGTTTCCTAAACGCTCTCCAAAAAACATTACTGTGCACAGGCATAAAATTAGCACCGGGGACCTTAAAATGTTGACATTTAGCATGACTTTTTGGAGAGTGACACCCTCATATTTTCTTGTAGGATATCATTAAATTTCAACTGCCCTATGGCTGCGCGTTTCCATTAATAACCAATTCAGTGTGTCACCTCTCCCTTTTTCTCTCACTCTCTCGCTTGCCACCTTTCCCTTTTTTTTTCTTTTTTTTTTTTTTCCCCGAAGTAATGAGTCCATTGCTTTGCCTTAATAAATTGAATCGTATTCTCAAGGCCGTATGAAGATGGAGCCACAGATGGACAGGCTGCATGGAGGGAAATAACCATAAATCCTTTACTGTCAGAGAGGCGGTGTGAGGTGACAAAAGCAGACAATCACAAACAGTGATCACACCGAGGAAGGTGGGTCCTCCCTGCTACAGCTGTCTCCTGCCGGAACGGCTAAAATATGAAGCATAGCTTTAACTGATGAGCCCAGCTAATGATTACCTGTGAGAGCAATCAGAAGGTTGGCGGATAATTGTCAACAACTGTCTGCAAAGTTTATTAGCGCCTTCAAAGCAGGGTTAAGGAAAAGCTTGTACAACAGTTAGATCGCAGTTGTGTAATAATACTGGTGTAATTTTGCATGATGTTGGGTTCACAGCAAAGAGACTGAATAAAATTTGGAGGAAAACAAATTCTCTTGATGTTGGTTATAACAAAAAACGTATAAAATTCTCCTTTTGTGTATATTTAAGAAAAATAAAGGTTTTCTAATTCTCAAATGGTATTTTAAAGAATCTGCATTACGTGCAGAATTGCTTAGTTTGATCAGTCTGACGGCTTGAAAACTGAATCAAGAGATGATTAAATGTTACCCAAGAAATGCGAAATAGTCCTTTACCTTAGGACTAGGTAATCAAAATGTTGCTATTTAAAAGTGTTGGTTGCCCCTTTACCCTTTGAAGTTGTCGTCTTTACGGGGTACCTAAATGAGCGATCTGACACAGGACATCTTGCATCAAATGTGTTTTAACTTGCACCCACACTGGAGTCATTTCATAATTTGCCTATATATTTTAACAATTTCCAAACACACTCAAAGTCTGATTCGTTTCTGACCTTATGCTCTACGTAGAGCTTACCGTAACAGCATCTACTTACAAGAAACAGAGAAGCAGCTATTCTAACCTCTACATTTGCTACTTTCTTGTGTACAGTCTTTATTAATGATTTAAATGGACCTAAAACAGATAATGGAAATGCAGTAATTTGTGTTTGTTTCTTCTACCTTAACAAGGGTAAATAGGTCAGTCAGAATGAGGCTTTCGGATCATGCGCTGCTCATTTGCTATCCAGATAACGAAGGGCTCTGACTGCAGCTGTGGGAGGACGGGGCCACCCGTGAGTGTGCCATAGTAAAACCTGCTGCTTGTTGGCGGGACAAACCAACAAGCAAATAAGAGCTCAAGTTAATGCAAAAAAAAGTGACCAGAAAAAGTTGATAAAAAATCTTTACCAGTGACCTATATGAAAAATAGTTTCCTGAAAACCGTGAATGGTCACGAACGTCACAAAATAGTCACTAGATTCCTTGAATCCTTGAGATACAAGGAAAAGGAAAATATCTTTAAATTGGCAACACTGGTTTTGTGTTGTCAACAAGGCAGTAATGAGACGATTCCTTTCTCTTTTGCTTGAAAATACGAGTCTCAGAAATACATAATTGAGCAGACAGCTTCATGTCTGGATTTCATTTTATTGGCTTACACCTTCTTCTTCAGATGAAGTCACTTGCTGACCTCTGGTGAATAGCACTTTGCGAGACAGACTTCATCTTGACAACAAACACTGTGGCGCTTTAATACTGCAAGATCTCGTGCCACAAGCCTGAAATTGATGAAGAAACTTCTGGTATTGTATTTATGTTAGCTTGGAATAGATTGGGGGGGAAAAAAGAAAAAGAGAATAAGGACCAGAGAATGAGGCAAGGGAGCAGAATCTGTGTTGACTCCTATTCAGGAGGAAGATATCTTGTCTTTTTATGCGGCCCATGTCATATTTATTGCATAAAGGTCAGAGTGTTCATTTGTTCAAAGTCAGCGTTTTGCCCGTCTCCTCTCCTCTCTTCTCGTGTAATAAATGCAGGGGGCTATGTCATTATCGGACCTCTGAGGATTACAGGCTTGGCTGACTGTGATGACTGCATAAAAGCATGCAGGACTTCTTGTTTTTCTTTTTTTGTTTCTACCAGCGCACACCTTCAGATGAGATCTTAATGGAGCAAGAGTGGAGACAGAATGGCGTTTTGCAGAGTGACGAGCGGAGTCGGAAGAAACGAGGCAGACGGGAAGAGGAAAGGGAAGGGGGGAGAGCAGGAAGGCTCAGGTGAGACGCCACACAGGGAGGAATCCATAAGCTTAAGCTTTCGGTCACCATCAGGAGGAATAAAATAAACTTTTGTCTCGGGGGAGAAAAAAAAGAAAGAAGAAAAAAGGGAAAAAGAGGCAGAATAGATTTCCCTAATTCACCTATCGACGAAGAGCCCAAACTGTCAGGAGGATAATACTTGGCGAAGGACATTATTGTGAAGCGCTTTGAAGGTGTTCAGATTGTCTCTGCATATTGACCCCAGTTGTCCAGCTCCGCTTATCGACAGCAGAATCGTTGAGATTAAATGGGCCTCGCCTATTGATTTGCTTTTTTGCCCAAGTCATTCCCATTTCAGAAGGGGATCATCTGTACTGTATACCCCCCCACCACCGAATCCACCGCCACCACCACTCCCTCACAGTAATCTTTCCTGACCCGCTAATCATCAAACCATTTACGTCCTCTCTCTTTGTTTCAGCTCTCCTTTGTTTAGCATTTACCAATTCATTACAGCAACTTCTCCTGAAGCTTAACTTAGACGACGGCTGGGGAACCCTGCTTCCATCCGATAGCGGCGTGCTCTCCAGCGAGGATGTGCCACCGAAACCCGTGCCTGACATCGCAGCGCACATGCCAATTACATATTGATAATTAAGCATTCAAACAAACAAACAAACAAAGAGAAAATCCCCGCCTCCCCCCATAATCATCAGGTTTTAATAGAACAAGTATGAGCTTGGTGTGCTTGGCCAGATAGCCTGCTGCTTGATCAGAGCTCTGTTGCGTTTTATTTTCTACTGGGAGGAGGGAAGTGAAGGAGGATGATGGGGGAGAGGGGGAGATGGGTAGGGAGAAGGTGGAGGGGGGGGTACAGGCAGACACATTGGTGTCATTGCCTGGCATTGCAATCCTACAGGGAGAAGCTGCGCCGCGCTGTTGCTGCTGAACGAATGTCGACGAAGCCTGGCGCTAATCCAGCCTCGGATATGCTGAGCTGCTTTTTAAATGGAGATGAAAGGACAAAGGCGGAAATGGGGAAGTGTAAACTTTAAAAAGGCCCAGGCTTAAGGAGCTCCTCGCTCTGCAAACTGCCTGGCGTTAAAGCCAGTGCCCCCCCATACCCTTACCCCTCCACCATCCAAAAAAAAAAAAAGGAGGGAAAGAAAAAAACTGATGCAAATCCATTAGCAGAGTCCTGTTTTCACAGTCATAAAAATACTTAAGAGGTTTAAAACGGGGGTGGGGGTTGGGGGGGAGGCGTGTTAAACGTGTGGAAATCTGTTTTGATAACATTATTCGTGACAGTGGCTTTGCACTGCGTGAATTAATAACACTTCATTTGCAGACGGAAAGGAAGCCGGCGTGGTATTTCCAGTTAAAGAGATTAATTTTTAAAGACCTAATTGACAGGCTTGGGTTAGGCAGGATAAGCAACAGACTATAAGGCTGCAGCTGCAAAGTCAAGGTGACTGCAATACTCAGGAAGAGGGGAAAAAAGAAAGGCTTTCAACAAGCAGAATAGAGAGCAGAGAGGGAGGGAGTGAAGAGAATTAGTCTTCAAGCACTTTTTTTTTCCTCCCTCCGCCCCCTATTCTTCCTCTCTTTATTAGGAATGATTTACTTTCTCTGTGAAAGGATATAAAAGCTCAAGTATAGTGCCGTAATTATCGCAGAGTGAAAATTTAAAGGTTTGACTCACAATGTCCTCAAGTTAGCCTGCAGACTTGCCGGGCGATAAGAGCGTCTGCGTTCGGCGCTCGGCATCCAATCGGTTGTGTTTTATGGGGCTTTGCCGAGGAAGAGCACACACACACAAAAAAAAGCAAGTCTGTAAACATGATGGACTGTGGAGAACCGCTATACTAGGGGGCCCCTGTGTTTACCTTGGCAAGAGCCTGGCCCTGGCAATGTCGGGGCGTCGTCGCTTAATTACTGTTTACATGTAAATATTAAATTATACAAACAAGCCCGCCGAATGTCTCAGACAAAAAAAACTACAGAAATACAAATTCAGGGTCAACCTTATCTGTCTGCAACAGTTGCCGCGGCTGCGAGGATGGGGATCGTTTTGAATCGCAAATTTGCTGCATTGTACATAATCTTCATAATTGCTAAATGCTGTTGTCCAAGGGCATTCAGGTAAATACATTGCCATCATCTGCATAATAGCAGATGCTCAGATATGTAAAAAAAAAAAAAATCATCTTGTGTTCTCAGGGAGAGGGGGGGGCGAGAGAAGGAAACACAAAGAATGCAGGGAGGCGTTATGTTCAAAAAAACAAGATTCGACCGATGATCTTGAATGTCTCCAGTCAAGACAAGAGAGTTGATCCCTTTTGATTGCGGACCTGTGTTTTCCCTGACAGTCAGGGCTGGCAGCAGAGCACCGATGCCTGCGGTGCATCTCTGGTATGGCTGAGTAAAGCACTTGTTCATTTGCAGTGAAGGGTAACATGAAACAGGCCTCAGCCCCTCTGATGGACAAGGAGATTTCACCTTCGCCAGTGAATGATAATGCATTATTAAATTTGCCTCTCTGCTCACTAGATACACTTAGCTGACCACAGCATATTTATCTCCCCATCCGAGGCTCACGTCTTGGCAGGAGAAAGCATTCTGTCACTTTTGAAGCATTTCAAAGATTAAAAAGAACCTCTCTCTTTTCAACGTCCCTAAAAGCATCCCCCCTCATTTTTTTTTTCTTCAGTGAAATGTGATTAGTGGGAGATGGTGTCACGCAATGGAACATTCATGAGGGGGAGAACAAATATCCAAATGAACTCCCCATGTCCTCGAGGAATAGCCCCTCTCTGCACCATCAGCAATCTCTCTCTCTCTGTTTCTCTCTCACGTACGCACGGTGCCGGGGTGGGGAGGGAAATTTGATTGATCCTCTATTGAATTATTTTTTTGCACTCTTTCATTTCAACAGGACGCACTGACAAGTTGTTTGATCATAAAGCATTATTGTCTGCCAAGTCACATTTCAGGGTAGTGATGGCTAATGATCTTGCCTCCTGACTTGGGGGAAAGTCAGGTAGTCAGCATGTGTTTGAAGCTCGCAAACGCCAAGGACATCGGGGAGGACCGAGCGAAAACACGGCTACATTAAAGTCGGGAAAGATGAAGAGAAGGAGCTCCCGCTGAAACGCGTGGAACTTTTAATGATACTGTACGCAGGTGCCCGTCAATGTCAGGGAAATATTTACGCTGCAATATTGATGCAGAAAGTTTTACCTGGACCCCAAAAGTCTACCCCTCACCCCTTCTGACCCTGTCTTTGTATCACTGTGACTGCATATGCAAAGAAGTTACAGAACAAAGACTACAAAGGCAGGAGATTGTCTTTCTTTTTTTGGTCTTTTTCATCTTTTCTTTCCAACCATATACCCCTTTCTCTGCACGAGGCCCGTCGGTGTTCGCGAGTCCTTTAATCACAGCTGCACTTCATCCAACAAATTGCATTCTGGGACCATGGCGGCATTAACGCTTATCAGCTGGGCCATGTACAGGCAGGGGCAAATTACCGCTGTCCACTGCGGTTGCGGCGGCGCATCATGCATCAGAGGCTAAGAGCAGGTAGGTATGAAAGCATGCGCCTCCAGGTGACATAATATGCCGCAGCTTTCCATCCAGCAGGCTTTGGAGGACATTACGGATGCATCTCCTGTTGTGTCAACAAGTGTATGTAACATTTACCAGGGAAGAGCCGATATCATATTACCAATGATTCATCCGCTTTTAAAATATAGTTTACAGAATCAGCTTACATAACGTTGTCCCGTCAGGCCTCTCAGCTCGGCGCTACGGAAACACTCAACTGCAGGTTGCAGTATGGGCTCATGTACAGCATCCTGCACACCTATTGGTAAAGGTGTTTAAAAAAGCCTCAAGACTAATTCATCTTTTATTGGAGCAGCATACCACACTGCAAAAATGTTTTTAAATCAAACCGTTAATTTGAATGCATCTTTTGATGTACAATGGAAAACAAAGGGGAATTGATGTTTTCACAAAATGACCTTTGTCCAACCTTAAAAGTTCCAGCAGTATAACAGCACCTAAAAATATACCCATGTTAAATCACAAACTATTTGTTATTAATTTATTAATTCTTGTTTCTCTGGTTTTTAGATTTGACTTTAAAAATAGGTCAACCTCTTCTAGCCACTCTTGGCAAAGAAAATGGCAAGAAAAGAAAACCTTCAAGTAAGTCTAATGTGTGCTGAGTCAAGAAATGACTGCAAGAAAATAACTATTTGCCTAAAGTTGACCGTATCTGCAGTTGGATAAACAATTAAAAAGTTAGACTGGATGAGGATTAAGTTTATCTTGCCACCATGCAGAGTGAGGATTACAGTAAAAGAGGCAGAAATGAGTGTCATGAGACTCCAAGTCTCCATAACAACCACGAGAAGCTATTAAATGTCATGTAGTGGTTTAGGAGCCTTTTCAGTCTTTCCATAACAAATTAAACATGTGATGCTTGCTAAACTTTTGCTTATTCGATTTTTTTTTTTTTTTTTTTTTAAATACCAGTAAATTTTACATCATGCAACTTCTTCAAGAAAACCAGGGGTTGTTGGATCTTTCAGTAGGACATCAATAAAAAAAATTATCTTGACAAATGGTTAATTTGTACACATCCAAGGCTCCTACAATCCCTACATTCAAAGCTATAGAAAACCTGTAAGCTGAAGAGAAGGGGGTGTACAAGTACTAGAAATATAAATCATGATAACTCTGTCTGAACACTGGAAAAAATTGTTTTTGAACCAACTTTAAAAAATTACACTACTTTGCTACTGCTAGCTTTATTAGTTCTGCTCAAGCTAAGGGTCTGTTTTAAGAATTATTCAAATCAGAATTGTGGCGTGAGCAAAACTCATCAAATTATCAGAGTAATTTTTTTAAGTTGGTTCAAAGAAACATTTTTTTTCAGTGTATGCTCCCACCTTGTGAAATGTTGCAGCAGCTGAATAGTTGTATTAACAGTAGTGGTGACTAAAAATGTGCCACAATCACTACCTAATGTCTGATTTGTTTTTTCCTACGTGAATACATTTCAAAACATTTTCAGGGTGAGATTACGCTACTGCAAAAAAAACCAAAAAACAAAATAACAAATACTTTATTTTAAGATTTGTTCACACGTATTTACTAGGACTGCAAACAGGAATGCAACAAAGTGGCTGAAACTTCTGCGCTCCAGCATACATTCAGTGCATATGGCTTGCGTCCTGAAACACATTTTCCCAGAGGAAATCCACCGATATCCAGCGTTTGATGTCCAAAGACTGAGTTTACAGCCAAAAAGGCTTCCGTACCTTTCAAATTTTCCCCTTGTTTGTCAGCTACCTGCTGTTTCACGAGACAGAGGCTTGTCGGAAGCTATCACCGCAGACTTGCTTTTTGAAGCAATTCAATTAGTCACATATGAGGCAACATTTAGCAGTCTGCTCGCCTTTTCTTTTTTTCCTTTTTTTTTTCCCTTCCTTCCTCTCACACATCATCTTAGCTCTTTATATCTCAGTTTCAGGCAAATTTTGGACAATAACTCAGACCCAAGTTCAAAGACAAAAAAAATAAAAGACACCATCTGGTTACTCCACATTGGGTGACACAAGTTTAGAAACTGTCTTTTCTTAAAATTTATTTTATTCAATAACAAACAGCCTTTGTCCTTCATCAGCACAGACGACATGAAAAAGAAGAGACGCGCTCACAGGATATGAGCGATGAGACATTATAGCGGCTGTCTCGGAGGTGTCTGGCTATTTAAATAGTCTCCATATGAGCCGAGGCTCTGCATCCTTCCTCCGCACCCACCGAACTCTCTTCTGAGAGTGCATTGTGAGAGATTAATTTAATGCTCTGCCAGGATCATAAAGATCAAACAAGTGGAGAGATATCATTAAACCACTGGAATGTTATCTCATTTATCTAAACAAACTGATGCGATGAACAAGCCTAATTAAAAAAGCTCACCATAAACAAAGCTGCGGACGGCGAGGCCTTCTCTCCCCCCTTTAACAATGCGGCACATTTATTTTATTAATCTAATGCATCGTGTATCATATCATTACAGTTCAATATTTCTATCATTAATTTTATTCCCTTCACTTAAAGCTTTTATTGGAATTACTTTGGTTATTAGTTGGTTCTAATGTATTGGTTACCTCTGTATCTTGCAGCTACAATCTCTCTTATCTTGCTGCATAAACCTGTGCATGTTATTCAAATTGCCTCATTTATTATGATAGCTTCCTCATGTAAATTGTGCTGACTGCTCGCCCTTGCACAGTCCTCATTAGACTAATGAAAACCTTCAAACGAAAAAACTAAACAACCTGCCAAATAAAGGTCCGGGGTTATTATGAAAATTACAACTGTTGGAGCCGGGAGAAGCTCTCTTCATTAATTCATGCTCAGCAAATTGGTAACTAATTTAGTTGCACTCCTCTGCATTAATGGGTTATTTTATAAAAATGTTTTTCCACAGCCGGAGACCTCTGGTGCGCACTCCGGAGAGCTCGGAATCCTAATCAAGTCCGGCGACATATTAGGAATTGACAATCTCAAAGATAGCGCCGCGTGTGTTTGCGAGCGGACGTGCACGGGTCAACTAGCTGGAGCTGCCGGGGACTGAAGGGGTGACTTGCTTTTTATTTTTTTCCTAGGATTGCAAAGAAATTACAGTCATTTCATTGTCAAGATACAGAGGACACACTTTGGCTGAGATTTGAGAAAACATTCAGAGGATTCCAAGTACTTGGTTGAGGACTCTTCCCCTGGCTTTGTTTGCGTTACTCTTTTGTTCTTCTGAATTCCCCCCCACACACCATCTCCCGTTTTTTTCGCACTCATGCACACACAGTTAGGCGGTTTGTGACCTATAAATTCAGCTCATGATCCCGCTAATTATTACTATTCACTGCTTCACACCCCGCGTGTGAAGGTCTAACACGGATCTTCACGTCAGCCCAGCCATAGGGGAGAATACAGTCCGATGATTTCCACAGTGGTTTTAATATCATTATCAGCTGCATCCCACCCTCCATCACGCAGAACAGCACAGATGCTCAATAGGGAATACGGAAATCTATTATTTGCTTCATTTTGTGTTTAATCTACAATGCTTAGAAATGTTTTCTATATGGAGGTTCTAATTGCTTTTTGACAAAATAATATTCAAAAAACAATTAGATGGAAAAAAAAGAAACACTTTTTTTCGCCTCCAAGCTCAGTTAAATGAGTAAGTCAAGTCAATGTTAGACACTAAGACTTTAACTAGGACTGATTAAGATTAAGATTGAGCATTTTAGCAACACACACAGACACGCCACAGGGATCTGCTATGAAACAAACAAAGGTTGCTGTGTTGACAGCAACCTCAGAGCCACTGTTAGGTACGGTGGATGATGTATTAGGCTGTGGGCCTTTTCCTCTTTCAAACGCCATGGGAACCTTGTTAGAGAGGCTGGTGTTGTTAATTATTTTTTCATGTTACCCTTTATAGTCATGTTTTTTTATTATTACTAATAAAATAAAACAATAGTCTAATGCTAAAATAATTGTTGACAAAAAGAGAAATAAAACTATTTTTGCCCTCGACATTCAGGTCATAGAAATTAGTTTCATTTTTCTGTGTTTATAACATTGAGGCAAGTTGTTTAGCAAAATAACAACAAAAACACAATGACTTCTTTATTGGGGTTTTATGTTTCTACTTTTGTGTTTGTGAAACACCAGAAGAAATTATTCTGACAATCCAAATCAGCAGAATATACTCAGCCATAGATCAAAACAATTTTATCAATGTTCAGACCATTCAACCTGATCTCTTTTTAAACACTAACGTTTTACTTGTTTGTTTTCTATGGAGAAGTTTAATAACTACTACAATCTTTCCATCAGCATATCTAACAGCCAAAGTTGACCAATTAGCCCTAATAAAACTTAAAGAGAGTCATAATAGAGACATTTTCATCACCATACCACTTTCACAAAATGATATATGTTAATGTTGGAGATTGGCATCCATGTTTCTTTTCATGTTTGGACCGGGAGAGGAAAAGAACCAACATTTTCCTTTAGGGAAAGTCCAGGCTGGGATTTTGAAAGCAGAACCTTATGTCTTATATTATGCACACATGGCGGATCTGTCATGTGTAAATTAAAAGCAGTTATTTTTGTCGGTAAAAATTGAGCTTTTGGCAACAAATACCCCGAGGCTTTTGGCGTGAAACAAAGAACGGATACTTGGTAAAGCGCCTCGTGTGTGGAGGACCTGTGATGCTGTGGGTCTGTTTCTCCTCCCAACACCCTGCAAAACCTGTTAAGAGGACATGGCATCTTTCAAATACCGGGAGATAGAGGCCAAAAAACCCCCAACAAAAACTGAAACTGGATTGTCTTGAGAGCTTTCAGCAAAAATAATGGCACTGAACACTGCATGACTAAATCAAGTGGTTCACTGAACACACAATCAACTTTGTCCATTTCAGCTCCCACTTCTAATCCTTTGGAAAACCAATGGGGTGGGCTGAAAAGAAGGGAGTATTAAGAACTCTGGAACATCTAGAGATATTTTACATCTGTGATTTAATCAGAAACAATTACGTCTTAATGAAGATCACAGGTATCAAACTGAAGGCTATGGGGGTCACATCCGGCCTGCCATAGCTTTTTATGTGGCCCTTCAGACTCCAACACCAAGTTATGTTAGCCTTTTGTGATTCTGCGATTGTGGAAATTTGTACAAAATCAACAAATTTTTTTTTTTTCTCGCTAATGTGTAATTTTCCCACGAAAATGGTCGAAAGCATTGGGTTAACGTGAGTGCTAACTCGCACCTGCATCTGGCAGTGTTTACTTTTATTTTTTACTTTTACTACAATGGAGTAAAAGTGAAAAAACTTGATGTCAAGTTAATGTCATACATTTGCAAATTTCCATGTGAATATTTCCGAATTAGCATTGATTTCAAAAAATCATGAAAGCAATAGCAAAGGGACTGATCAGTACTATTTAATATTAAGAAGTACTTAATATTACTGTTGCCTTGCAGCAAGAAGGTCCTGGGTTCGATTCCCGGCCCAGGGTCTTTCTGCACGGAGTTTGCATGTTCTCCCTGTGCATGCGTAGGTTCTCTCCGGGTACTCCAGCTTCCTCCCACAGTCCAAAGACATGACTGTCAGGTTAATTGGTCTTTCTAAATTCTCCCCAGGTGTGAGTGTGTGTGCATGGTTGTTTGTCCTGTTTGTCTCTGTGTTGCCCTGCGACAGTCTGGCGACCTGTCCAGGGTGACCCCGCCTCTCGCCCGAAATGTTCGCTGGAGATAGGCACCACCACCTCCCGACCTCACTAAGGATAAGGGTGTAAAAAAATGGATGGATGGATGGATGGATGGATGGATGGATGGAAGTACTTATTGAATGCTGTATTTATTTTAACAGTTTGTTTATGGTTTTTATCAATGCATTCTGGCTCAACCGGCCCATTGAGAACATTTGTGATCTTGATACGGTCCGAAATGAAAATGAGTTGACATCCCTTCCTCAGATCATACAATCTGACATTTGGGAACCACTAAAGTAGACGGCATTTCTCACAAAGTTCCACTCACCTTTGTCAGTGTGCATCCTTTTCACTTCATGGCTCATGTCGTGGGCCAGGTCTCCCTCTTTCGGCCCAGGGGCAATGTTGGGGGACAGGCCTAGAAGGGCTTGGTTCATCGAGAGCCCGTTGTGGTGCGCTGCTGCAGAAGGACCGCCAAGAAATTACTAGGAACATCTATAGACTTTCCTCTACTCTAGATTCTAAACCCCCCAAAAAACAATAATACATTTGGTTATGTTGTTTGTTACGCAAAAAGCAAACTTACGTATCCTGTCTGAGGAGCTTTCTGTGTGGGCTGGGGAGCTGGACACACTGCTGCTGCGGTGGGATGAAGGGTGGCTGCCGGGCCGCCTGTTGTCTTCTAAGGAGGGAGCAGGGGAAGGACTGTCCGGCACACGTTCCTGCAACCCCAGCAGCCACAAAACACACACAACCAAAATAAACATCTGATGCAGATACAGAATTACACCACGAGAATAAATGGTTCAAAGCTTAGGGAGTCATAAACAAACAAACCAAAAAAATAACATTTTTTAAAAAAATAAATAAAAAGAGTGTCATTATTTAAAAAATTTACCTTTATAACAGAGGTGACCATTCTGGAAGGCAGACTCTGGCCCTGGGCAGCAGCAGCCATGTTTGCAATGGTGCTGAGGTGGTTCATCTGGCTCATTGCCATGGTGACAGAGGCTGGGGGCAGGCTGACCGGGATCAGGGGGTGTGGCATCATCATGAAGGGGAGTTCCAGGCCTGAGACACATGAAGAGGAGGCTGTTGGTTACTCAATGATGCATATCATGAGTGAGATAGTCACAGGTGGGGAAAGGAGGGGGGATCTCATGGTGCACTGGCAGGAAAAACTCCACCCTTGCTGGTAGTAATTAAGCTGTCAGCCCTGAAACGATCTTTATAAGAAGTGTCCAGTAACACTAAAGCTTAACATGACCATCTGTTAGAAAATACTAGGAAAAGAGGCTGATGTCAACTGTTAAGTACGGTGGAGGATCTGTAATGCTGCGGGCCTGATTTACTTCCCGAGGACCATGTTGGAGTGCATGTCATTACAGTCTATTTTAAATAGCAATTGGACATAAACTCAACAGCTTAACGCTACTGTGTATCATGAAAAATGTGGAGGATCTGTAATGATGTGGGCTTCCTTTTCTTCAAAAGGGCTTGAGAACCTTGTAAAAAATGACCAACGACTCTCAGTCTAAACATTACCGTTTATTTGAAAAGTGTTGAAAAGAACATATGTCTACTGTTGAGTAAGGCGGAGGTTCTGTGATGGTGTGGGCCCGTTTGTTCCTCTAAAAGCCTCAGCCAATAACATCAAGGCTTAACAAGGCCGTCCAATAGAAAAAAAAGGGTGGAATAAGTTCAGCTAATTGCAGTACTTCTAGGAAATCATGTTAACATAAAATATATAAATATTTTACTATATGTTATTAATAGCTGCTGCTTCAATAATAATAAAGATAATGGGGGTGAGACTTCATAAACTGTTATTAGCAGTAAATATATATTAGTTATTCTACAATGAATTAAAAAGAAAGGGGGCACATTATGGAAATCGGCCCAATACTTACATGGGGGGAAAAAAAAAAATAATCCCTTTAAAAACAAGGGCAATCTCTGAAGCCATTACCCAAATGACTAGTTAAATGTGCAAATGACAAACAAGTGCTGTTAGACTACAGTGTGGCAATGACTTTAGGCCAATTATCCCCCATACCAGAGAAACAGAAATAGACTAAAAAAGGGTGTGAGACCGTACAATGAAAGGATTTCCATTTTCTTTCATATGTGCACAAATGAATACATTACAACGCGCAAGATATCTTACAAATGTTTTAAATTATTCATCTGCCGCCTGGCATTTGTCGCCCTAATTGGGAAAAACTGAAGACATTAGCCGCGTGAGAATGTAAAAAAATGTCTATTAAAGATACCATACGGGGGGTAAGGAGCTAGTCAAACAGTGGCCCTGTACTTGTGCTTGTGAGCGGCTTAATGAAAACAAGACGACTTTCAAAGGACGCGAGCGCAGACAGAAGGTCAAAGCTAGGTGTCTGTGCCTCCCCGCTCAACCAGCGCACCCCTCTCTCTCTCTCTGCTTCCCCTCCTCGGCTCTCCTCTGGGACTTTGAACTGAGCGGGATCAAAAGTGACTGGAAAACATTTTGGTCTCGTTCCTTCGCCACTCAGATGCTTCTCCTCGAAACTGCTTGAAAGAAACAAAAAAGAAGAAGAAGAAGAAAAAAAAATCTACTTCATAGACACTATTGGATCTGATTGAGCCTCTCCGTTGATTTTTTTTTTCCACTCCTTTTTTCCTCTTTCTTTGGCAGCCTGGTTCAAGGTAAAAAAAAAAGAAAAAAAAAGAAAGAAAAACCAACAAGAAAGACAGAAAGTAAAGCAAATCTGCATGAAAGAAAGAAAGAAAAAAAAACGCGGTAGCGCCATCCACAAAACAACTCCGGTTCTTTTTTTTTGTACCAAACATCAGTAGCCAAAGGGCAAGGAGATCTGTATGGCGAAGCCTCTAAAGAGAAGGACACTGGTTTGAAAAATGAAAGGACCTGAGAAGTACTCCTCTCTGTCATTCCACCTCCTTCCAAAAGAAGCATTGATTTCCATAAGAAAGATAGCACGCAGTTTCTCAGTGGTGAGTATTCCCAGACAATATAAAGCAAAAGGGGGAGATTAAAGAAAGGCGGAAGCCAAGCTGCACCTTGTAGCGGCGCCTCCGCCGAAGCTCAGACTGAATCAATTACCACTCAGCAGGCTAAGCTCAATTAAAAAACACCACAGAGGGCCCTGATTGCGGGGGTACTTACTGCGGGACAACATGGTAAGGTCTCGGCTACCTATCAGGCTTTCAAGGCCACTCAAGGGCCGGAGTGAAGAGACTTATTCTGCCTTTGAGGTGGACGTATTACACCCATTCAATCAGGCACCGTGACGCGCATTAGGAAAGATTTTCGCCATATTAAAAAAAGTAATGGAAAAGCCACCTAAAAGTCACACTAAGCCATTCTGTGTTTCTGCAATAACATTCCTGGACTTATCTCCGTGTTATTCCTTGTACTCGACGGCGTTTGAAATCTCACGTCCCCACCTGACTGACGGCCTTTCAGGAGAAAACACTGGACTTGTGTTCGCACCAAAGGAGGGGTATTAGTCTCGCTTTCACCGTCGGCCCGGCCTCTTTCTTGTCACCTCGTCCCAAAGTGGTGTTTCTCCCATAAAGACCTATTCAGGCCGCAGTGAGGGAATGTGCCACAGACCTAACAAGGCTCCACCAAATCCCTTTGTTTGCGGCTGAAAGGAGCCAGGTGAGGAGGAGATTATTCAGGAAATGGGCCGGTTTTTGCCACGCAGCTAAGTGTCATTCACGTGTAATTTCTTTCTAGTTTCTGATGTAAGCTCAGGGGCGCCGCCAGGAATCTTGGACCCAATGACAAAAAAAACAAAAGAAAAACAAAAACTGGGTTATAAATTGACACTCTTGTTTTTTTTCTCTCTCTGTTTCTCTATTTTGTTTAAAACCTGACTAAAGACTGACGTCACCGTCAAGCGCTCCAAGCAGGAACGAACCATTTCACGCAGATCCAGGGGGTTCGGTGCATATATGGATGTCTGCTTTTTGGTCTGGGAGGGGAAACATTTGATTTTTACTGCTAACAACTATTTTAGAAAACACAATATGATTAATTTTGTAATTGACAGGGCCCCATTTTTTTCTGTGAAAAAAAATAAGTGAATAAATTGCGGAGGGCCCCCGTATCGGTCAGGGGCCCTTAGAATTGTCATAACTTTCCCCCCCTATATGGCGCCCCTGTGTAATCTCCAAACATTACTTAACTCTGGATTAATAAACTTGTTTTTATTTGTCCTTTTTTCTTATTTAAATAAGCCAACAAAGTTTGAAGAGTTGATGTCATGCAGTAGATATTGGTACCGGTGACAAAAGGGGCGTAAAAGTTCATTCATTCAGGGAGAAAAAGCTCCGATGTTAAGAAATAATTGTCCGATGGCGGAATTACTGGCACACCTACCAATACATTTGTAGAAAAAAAAAATGTAATTGAATCATTTTTTAAAATTACTTATCCTCATCTAAGAGTGATCTAGAAATGTCAAAAAAAAACAATAAAAAAAAACCAAAACACACAACTGTCTTGTTGGGGACTAAAAATGCCATGAAAGCCATTTTTTAGCTTTCTGACTACTACTAAGTTGGACATAGACCCAAATTAATCAAACGACCTTATATAGAGAAAAAGATGTAAAGGCATCCAAAGTCCATTGTTAGAAAACTGGAGTAAAAAAACGGCATGGTGGGGTCACCATACCAACTATAATCAGGAAATATTCTTTTCTGTCTTACCATGAAAAATTTTAACAGATTTTACCGAACTCTACTAGAAAATTGAAGCCATGTGCTTTGGTCAGATGACAAAGCACATCGGTAGAACTTTTGAGTAAACGCTCAAACTGGGTTTGGCACAAAACAAACAGACGAGTACATGGAAAAACATCCTTTCAAGTTTGGTACTGGATCTGTGATGCTGTGGGTCTGTTTCTCTTCTGATGGCTCTGGGAACCCGGTCATGTGGCATAGAACCCTGAAAATGTAAATACCAGGATGCTTCCTAAAGAAATTTAAAGTCCTCCAACTCGAAACTGAAAATGGATCGTTATCAGGTCTTACAGCAGGATGCTGATGGAAAAACATCTGGACAAATCAAGACGGAAATTATTCAACAGACACAAAATCAGCCTCAGTGACCATAACTCTAGACAATCTACAGACATTGACGTTTGTATTTCCCAAACTCTTTGGTGTGAGATTATGCTACAGCAATAAAATAGATGTTTATTTTAAAGCTTTTGAGGCATCTCTACCAGGGGTTTCCAACAAGTGTATTCTAGCTGTGCTGATCTCACACATACAGAAGTTTAGACCTGATGAGGTGAATTCCTACAACAATCCCCCCCTTTCGCACTCAGCCCACCGTCTCTCCTGGAGGGCATAAACAATACATTTGGAGTAATTTACTCAAAGTAAGCCTGAGGGAGCCCGCAAAGGTGAACTCCTATTTACCATCATTAAAACTACAAATCGCTTAATACCAATATAAACAGCTCAGCTATTATGTTGTGGCGTGCTTTTGCGAGTTCACGCTCGGATGAGCAGAGATCTGAATCACGGAGGATGAATTGGATGAATTAAAACAGCCCTCGGTAACAGCGTGATTAAAAAGCTGTTACATCAGGGCTTTTTCGGCAGTTCCAGTTGCTTAACGGAATCGCACCAGAAAAAGAAAAAAAAAGGAAAAGGTTCAGTGTGTTTTTTTTAATAGATTAAAGAAATAGTGGAATTTATTTTGAGAACAACACTTGAATCGACTTTTGCTGTGGATAATCTCTTTATGAGAACGCGACCTCAACCTTTCTGGCTATAAAAACCTACAGAGGAAAATAAGGGGAAGAAGAGCTAAGCCTTTGTCATTGAAAATGGTATGAGAAAGCAAGCACCCTCCCTCCACACCCCCACCCCGAACCTTAACTCTGCTGTGGACAGATTTCCCCTGACAAAAATTAAACTAGCTCCTACTTGGCACTTTATTATCTCTTCAACTGAATGATTTATTGTTTGTGGAGAGAAAGAAGCAAAGAGAGAGGAAGGGAAGATTACATTTCCACCTAAAGCTCTGGCCTGATCTTGTTTTTTCTTTTTTTTCTTTTCTTTTTTTTTCTGTCCAGGAAAAAAAAAAGCTCCCGACAAACAATAATGTCAGCTGTAATTGATCGGAGGTCGCTGGCTAGGCCTGCAGTAAAAGCGCACTATTTAAGCGACAATCGGCCCCGCGCTCTTCAGACGCTGGCTAATGAAGCTGTCTGTCTGGGCTATTTACCTTCTCTTAAATGGAAGGGGAGAGATGTACTGTAAGAGACAGGGCTGGAGAGGATCTGCCTCTCGCTCCTGTGAAATAGGACCTGCACATGCCTCAGGAATGTATAATTGGTTGCCGCAGCCAAAGCCGGGGATTCGGTGCTAATTAAATGACTTGTTTAAAGCCTATCTGTCTTTGTTTGGGAGGCTCTGAGCTTCAGAACAATGCATTGTAAATGCTGTTGTCAAACAAACATTCCCGGTTATCCTTTGATTGGAATTGAACAAGACAAAGGGCTGATTTACTCAATGCTAAGCCTCTGGTTTTTCATGCTGTTGAATATAGTTTTCTTTTTTTTTTCTCCTTCTGATCTGTCAAAACCAACAGGAACAATCCAGTCAAGCAGCTAAATAGACCGACTCTATGCACAATCCAGCTTTCTGCAGCAAAACAATCTGAGTTTTTCGGCTAATTGCTCTTGTAAAATGCCCCCATGTTGCGCTTGTGTTTCTCCTACAAAGGTGAGGTGGGGTTATGGAGTCTTTGTTGTGGTGGTGTTGAAGATTCAAGTACTCAGTCCCCCCAAAAAAAGAAATTAATGGCTAATGATAAAGTTTTATAGAGCTTGGGGCGGTGTAGCTGTAGATTGGTTGCTATAGTCCTGGATTTGATTCCTGACCTTGTAACCTATGGTGAATGTCTTCCCTTCTTCTGTCTCTTCTAATTTCATGTCTGATTACTGTCAACATAGTAACCAGTGGCACAAAAATGTTTCAAATCCTTCGCTAAAGTCAAGTCTGTCTCACGATGTTTACCTGGTGTCACCATAAGTTCGTCTGTTGAAGTCCATGTTTCTAGACTCATATTTTAACATAAGAAAGGAAGTTGTTAGGGGCTGCACAGTGGCACAGTTGGTAGCACTGTTGCCTTGCAGCAAGAAGGTCCTGGGTTCGATTCCTGGCCCGGGGTCTTTCTGCACAGAGTTTGCAATCATGGGTTCTCTCTGGGTACTCTGGCGTTCTAGGTTAATTAGTCTCTCTAAATTCTCCCTAGGTGTGAGTGTGTGTGCATAGGACAACACAAAGTCCTATCTGTCTCTGTGTGCGCGACCTGTCCAGGATGTACCCTGCCTGGTACTGGTTGGAGATAGGCACCAGCACCTCCCGACCCCACTAGGGACAAGGGTGTAAGAAAATCGATGGGTGGTTGGATGGAGGAAGTTGTTACTGAGGTGCTTTGCTGTGTTAGCAACGACTGCTCATTGGGGCGGTTGACAACTCTGGATTTCAACAATCAATTGATAATTGTCCACAAATGTTTGTGGATTTCAACAGAAAAAGGGTTGGGGTCAATACGCCCTGTCTTCTTACCCCCGTCTTGTTCCCACGTGTCGCCATTTCCTCTCTTCCTACTTCCATTTTGTACCCATGCAGTCCACTTTGATTGGAATCCTATAGACAGTGTGGACAGATTTTAAAAAGTGAGAAAAAATATATACTTGGAGCCTGAAAGTGCAGATGGGTTAATGTGACTTGTGCTCTGGGTTCACCAGAAGTCACTCTTTTCCAGACTCAAATTTAGAACATTCCTAATATATAAACACCAAGGCAAGATGGGTTTTCCTGCTCTATTCGTTATCAACCCATTAGGTGAATTGGCCTTCAAACTCAGGAGTGTGTCGAATGGCCATTTTGTTGTACTTTTGGCAAAAATGGTAATTTAGATCACATTTCAAAATAAAGTGGATACAAGCGCTAGTTCCTGGTTCAGTAGTCACAGATTCATCTATTTATGGATTTTTCTGTGGAACATTGAGTCGATTGGCTGCTGCCCCCAAAAACTGAGATATGGAGGACCACTGTACATATTAGCTCATGTTAACATACATTTGGTGTTTGAATTATTAAAATAGGAAGCATTTCTGGTCGCAAGTATTACATGATTCCAGCTATTTATGAGTGGTTGTGGCCCCTAACCATCAAGAATAAAAAGGTTCAACTGTTTTGTGATTTGCCATCATTTTGTTATTATTTATTAAAAATAAGTAAAAAAAAATGCCATTTTAATGCTTGGTTTGGTTCTTAAAGCACACCCAGGAATGGTATAGACTCATTTCCAAGGTTTGGATTTTTGAGTCAGTGTCAGTATTTCACTGTGGGTTTCCTGCCAGTAACTCAACAACAAAATAGTGCTATTTAATAAGAAATCAACTCTTAAAAAATGACTTTATTTGATTGACAATTAAACAGAATCAAATTGAGAGACCAAAACATTTTTTTTCCCATACCGACTCTCCTTTTATCCAGATAGATAAATGGTACCTAGCTGAAAGAAAAAGTTACATACATTTTAAAAGTAGTAATCCACACATATTAATACTGCATAGGAAGCTGTGGTAATATAAATATGCTTCAATGGTCAATATGACTAAGAAAATGCTTTATAAGTTCCATGCATTTCTTATTTACCTGGACTCAACTTTTGGACACTAATGTTCTTTAGGACAGTTTTTGAGTTTTGAAACCTTCAGCCTATTTGTGAAAATTTTTTGTGCTGTTCTCGTGGAATAAATATCGAGTATTGTCTTGTCTCATGAGTTGAATCTATCATCTCCACCTTAATCACCATTAATATTCACGTCCTCAAAAATCTGAAGCGTAAGAGGAGGAGGGATCTTTGCACCCGATGAACCGACCGAACCCGAGTCACCGCCTCCATAAGCATGCCGTAGAGCGGCGTAAAGACAACACAGGTGCCCAGAAACATACCTTCTCCTACAATCATACGAGGCGTACACACACAAATGCAAACAAGGAAGAAAAAAGAAAAAAAAAAAAAAAAAACCCAGACATTCACAGATGGCAGTTTCAGTCAAGGCTGGTGAGTCCTGTTTCTCATTAAAACACAGAGGGGGGAGAAAAGGTATGGCGCTTTGATGTAGCCACCCACAGCCCTTCAGTGTCATTGAATGAAACTTTGAAGCTTTTTGTGTTTACACAGTTAATGTTGATAATAAAGCAAACATCTTGCCTTTGTTAAATACCTGCTCTCAGCTCCGCGCGGGCGTGCACGCAACGCGCGGCTTGAAACGGACGACATAAAAAGAACACATCATTGGCGCAACAAAGAGTGGTAAACATGAAAACACTCGAAAACAACGCCGGCGTACGGATGATTGCAGGCCAGACATGGGAACACATGCGAACAATATGCTTTACATTCAGAAAGCCGTGAGGATCAGAATGTACTTCGGCCTCGTCCGCGTCAACAAACGAAATGGCTTTAATGTGAAAGGATAATAAAAACAAAACAAAACACAAAATAAAATAAAATAAAAAAAAAAGATGTACTGATTTCATTCAGGTGGGCGAAGATTTCCTGCCAAGACACCTCGTGTAACGCGGCAGAAAGCATGGTAAGAAAACATTTCTGATTTGATGAGGTAACTTAATTGCTTCCCAATGCAAACCCACCAGAGTGAAACATGTGCTGGAAATTATCAAGGAGACAGACAGAGGTGTTTGTCCTTAAAGAGTATTAAACACACACACGCACACAAAAAAAAACAAAACAAAACAAAAGAAAAAAATCCCACGGCAGGCAACTTTTATGGGATAATTTAAATCCTCTGCTCGGATGGCGCGCATTCCTTATGAAAATTGAAAGATCAATCATCTCTGTGACAGATCTGTTGTGAAAGAAGTTCTTCCTGTCTTTTGAAGAGAAAATGCTAAACATGTTTGCTCCACCAGTCATCACCTCCTCCCCACCCTCCGCACTGCCTCTCCTCGCCCGCCCTCCTTGCAAACATCCCCATTTCAGCTGTCTATTTGTCTCTTTGCTGAAAATGTTAACGAACAGAGCAATAATCAGGCCATATGCTTGCATGTGGCAAATCTCATTACAGTAAATGACCTTTACCAACCAATGCCAACATTCTTGTGCTTGATAATGCAGAGCAGGGGAGGGGGGGAGAAGAAGTGGGGTGTGGGATGAAGGAGGGGTGGCACACAATGGTGGGTTTAGTTAAACACACTCATGAGCGGGTTTGGATGTGCCCGAGAGAGTCAGGCCCTTCTGGACGCATTAGCCAAACAACGCCCGCCTTTCTAATTTGGGTTCGGAACCAGGCTGGCTTCGCATTTGTCTCGAATCGCTCTCGACGACGGCGACACACTCGGGCATCCGTGCGAGAGGCCTGACACCCGAGCACATGCAATAAGCCTCCGAGAACGGAAAAAGTGCTGCGGAGCAGACGCGGGGAAGCAGAAGGAGAGCGGCGCTATTGCCAGCAGCTGTTACTACTGCGGGTGCAATATATTCAAGTCCAATCAATAAAGCTCCTGCAGACAGTGACACCCAAGCAGACAGAGGAATCATTTTCATCTGATACTTAGAAAAAGCTCCCCCCTTTTAAAAAGATTGCTTTCAGTCAATGACAACCAGTTGTCATTTGACTAAAGCCCCTGAAATGAAATATATTGACGAGTGCTATCAATCACGAGGCGCTCTGCCATCATATCCTGTTAGCGGAGGGGGTCGGCTTGCACGTGGCCATCGGATGATCTGTTTTAATTAGAAAACCGGCATCGCCTCCTGCTGCGTGCTTCAGAAACAAAAAGAAAAGAAAAAAAAAAGTAATAATAATGTGGATATAGTCTGAAGTGAAAAGAGTCTGCTGACTCACCAACGAGGCAATATTTGAACTAAGATGTTAGGCACTGACGGAAATTTCCACAAGAAGCACTGAAAACGACTTACAGTACATCTGTGAGCAGCAGTGGCGGCTCTTGCATGAACAGTGCCCTGGGCACGCCCTTCCCTGTGCCCCCCACTCTTCAGCTCACGAGAGAATTAACAATTATTTTTTGACAAGAACAAGTACAAATTTCCACACTATTTCAAATTAAATTCTGACTCGATATTGTTTTGTTTGCACAAAGACAGTAGTCTTTTTTTTTCTTCCAGTAAACGGTAGAGAATAAGCCACTTCAGGTTTGACCAAACTAAGAGTTTTAGATTTTGAACTTGAAATTGATGTGGAGACTAAGCACTTCTAAATCAAAAAGGTGAAATAATTTGGGTTGTTTAGTCTGTAATACTTGTATACATAGTGAGCAGTGAGTATAACTCATGAACCTGCTCTTAGGCTGGTACACCAATGGTAAGAATAAAATATGTACTGATCTATTAATTACTTTTTAAATCTAATAAATTACGACATACATGGGTAGATTACATTATGAAAGTATGGAAAAGGTTTTAAAAAGTTTTGTTTACAAAAAAAAAGAAGCTAATTATTTTACGCCATACAATAGAGACACCAGAAAACGTACAAGGTGGAGCAGTATTCTTCTGCTATATCGAACATGGAGAAAAGCAGCAGTACCCCTCCCCACCTGTTGCTGTACACTGCCAGTCAGCTGGAAAAAAAGAGGACTGCTACACTAGACATATTTATTATCCATATTGTTGATTTTGGATGATATTTTGGGCAATGATAAAATTTACTTGAAAACTATTACTAGATTTATCAGCTGTTTAAATTCCCAAATTACATAGTGTGGCAAAGATAACATTATTCAAGTAATAATCAGTTTGTTGAGTGACTTTTAGCAGAGAAGGAAAAGTTGTTGCTCTTCTATTTTAAGAAAAATAAAACGTGGTGTCATATGTTTTTGTTGAATTGTTTTCGTGGAAATACAATATCGTGGAACAACTGCGGTTTTACCAAAGGTTGTCACACAATGAGAACCTCATACTGACCCACGTCTGAAACAAATTGTATAAAGATATTTAGTTGTCATCATCCAATAAGAACTCAGCTATTGAACCACTTTGATTGGTTGGACCCATTTCAGCCATTGAATATTTCTCTTCAAAACCAGACGTTGATGTTACCTAGTTCAATTATGCACATAATTATTGATTGAACAACTTTCTTTTAAGTGAATGTTCTTTAATTTTGTACTTGCTTACCCCCTGCATCTGGATTTGATAGAATTGGACTTGGTAAGGTTAAAGATGTCTGGTTTGACTACAGCTGAATGGTTTAAGTATCCTAATTCAGAAAGAACGAGAAAGGAAAAACAAGCCTTTCATTTCAGGCAGAACGGAAGCGAGTATTTCCATCACACTAACGCTCTTTTGATTCTCCATCCTCATTGCTGCACGAGCGAATGTGTTTTCCGGTGTAATCACAGGAATGGAGAATGTCATTTTCTTGTTGTCATCACAGCGTCATCAGCGTTATTGTGTACGCCTGGATATCATTCCTCCGCGCTAATGCGTCCCTCTTACGCATAATCAGAGTCGAATGGGAACACATGATATCCAGGCTGCGATGCGACTGAGGACACGTGTGGAAAAAAAACCCAAAAAACGCTCCCGTTCCACGCGGTCGCACGCCACGTACACTCCACGTTCCCTCCCGACCTGCGAAAGCCCATCATCGCTGAAAGGTTGAATGTCATTTATTACACGTATCACATTTACACCAAGTGACATTGTCTTTTCAAATTGCGTTGATCTCTTCACTTTCAAAGGTCAGCCCCTCGCCTGGCTAAATTCAACCTGACAGAGAATAGTGAGGAGGGGACAGCCGAACACATGCATCACTCCCGCATCAAAGCGCTCCAAATTAATCTTTCCAATTAACGGAGAACGAGTCTTAATGCTGATGAAGGCCGACAACTAGACTGGTCAGTTGTTTTTATTTTTTTAATTTGATTTTTTTTTACATTGCTCTGCTCCTGGTGTTTGGAGCTAACCACAAGCGACAATCAAACAAATATTTCTCTGCCTCTCTTGGTACATCTCATCCCTGCAACCCTGCCGCCACTCGAATATGACAAAACTTGATATGGATCATTACAGAAATAATGTTTAATCAATCCCCCGTCCCCCTCCTCCTTCTCCTCACCACCACTACCACCACCATTACCCGTTATTGCAATCTACTTTTGCAGTTGTGTGCGTTTGTGTGTTCTTGCAGTTACATCGGTGCGCCTCGCAATTTCCCAATCATGCATATTCAAGTGGAATACGCTGATGCTTAACAGCCGACGCAACAGGAATTAGAACGAGGACATTAGACTTCATTAAAGGGAGAAATGATTATCAGGTTTATCTTTTGAAATGTCTATTAAAACGTGTGCGCCGCTCCTTCACTTATCTGTCACCTGGCTCCCATGAGCCTGGCACACTAATAGAGAGATGGTGAGGGCCAAAGCCCAAGAGGAAGACAGAGAGCCATCAAGCTCTTCACTCAGACTAGAAGGCTTCCTGTCTGCTCTGCCACTCTATATCCAGCTCGGTGTGTCTGACTCGGTTACCCCCACTAGTCTCCATTTCCCCCAACAGCGGCAGCTTGAAAAGACCCGATTTCGTCCTGCAAAGCCGCCTGTATTGAAAGAAGAGCTGAAAAAAGCGAGACTTTGTTCTCATGAAATAGGCAAGAGCACATTCTGATGCGTTCAAAGACATCATTTCCAGGTTCCCCACACATTTTTCATGCCAAAATGACATACTTTTAGACTTTAAATATGGATGTGTGGATAAATAGATGCGCAACAATCGGGACTTAGACAATGGGAAATGTTGAAATAGTTTTGTTTTTATTTACTCATATAAAATTCCAATTTTTTCCAGTCTAAGTAGGAACTCTGGGATTCTCCTCAGCCCGTGGTAACAATCTCTTCTCTCCAAGAGCTTTGTCTGACAAAAGCTCCCATAAGAGCGCCAGAGAGGAAGATGGATGAAGTTGCCCCCAGACACTCATATCAGGTCAGTGTGTGTTTTATCCCCCAATGGTTAGGGTTAGGATTGATTAGGAGGGTGATACCAGATCTGAGCCCGAGGGCCGCGTGTTATGTCAGGAGGAACAGGAAGTGGCAGCCTTTCTTCCTCCCATCGTGGCCCACATTCGGCAAGAGCCCAGGCCACCAGCGCCAGTGTGAGCTAGCAGGTTTTCTTGGAGCGTGCCGCAGTTAGCTCGTTGGATATGTCCTTCCACCCTGAGAGCTTTATTATTAGAAAGGACATAAACAGACTAATTAAATCGCAGCAGTGGAGCTGGGGCTGACAGCTGGCGCTAAGACTGTGACCGAACAGATCCCTATCAAAGAGCAGGGAGTCTCCGTGTGCTCTGCCATTGTGTGTCTCTGTCTGTTCACAGGCTTTACTTTGACTTACATTGCTTTGGCAGCTCTACAGTGTGTTCTAAAGCATTCACACCCCTTAATCCTTTAATCTTTTTTTTTTTTTTCTCATATTGGCCTGTTACAACAAAGACCGGTGTGTCTTGGGGGTATTTTATGACACACAACCCCAAAAAATAACGCATAACTGTGAAGTAGAATGAAATGGGCGGTCTTGTTTTGTAGCATCCCCACAGCATCACTCTGCCACCACCACAACGCAGTGCTGGGTTCATGTGCTCAGTGAGACACGTTAGTTTTCCAGTGCTGACTGCCATACTGAAAAAGTTCAACTTTGTTCTCATCTGACCAGACCACCACGTTTTAGCTGCGTCCCATGACATATATGTTGTTTTTTTGTTTTTTTTGTCTTAAAACTTCTCCATAAAAGCCAGATTTGTGAAGCGCACAACTAAAAGTCTTCTTGAAAACAGATTCTCCCACCTGAGCTGCGTCTCCCTTCAGCCCCTCCAGAGTTAAGACGGGCTTCTCGGGTAGCTACTTCTATGAGTAATAATCTCCTTACACAACCTGTGAGTTTAGGTGGCCGACCATGTCTTAGAAGTTTTAAAATTAGGATCGTTTTACAACCTAAACCAGTTTTAAACTTTTCCACAAATTGACTCCTGACCAGCCTGGTGAGAAAGTAATCGAATTACACAGCTTACTTACTTACTCGATGACTTCTGAGGAAGGACTGCAAATTATGCTACACCTTCCAATTCACAATTATGTGCCGTTATACGTTACATAAAGTTCTAATACAACACAATTATTTCCTATGGCTGCAACCTGAAAAAGAAAATGCCAATAACTTCCTGGGATGTGAATACTTTCGCAAGGCACTGTAGATGTGTTCAGCTCCTAAGTGATAACAATAATCTTTTCATCCTAATTTTCTTCACACATATCCTAATGTCTTATAAAGCAGTCCAAAGCAAAGCATCCAGACTCACTTGTAAGGTTTCAAATGTTACAAATGCTTTCCAGCAGAGCGGTAAACACGCCAGTAATTAGCGCACGATATCCGAGTTGACTTCCGCCAGCTCCGCAACACGGTCAAGCGCAGACCCCATATAGAGAGGAGCCTAGTTATGCATTGATCTCAGAAAATTAAGGCTAACTAGCCAAGATTGCGGCATCTTGATGTACCTTCTGGATGAGCCGTGTGCTCTCCCCGTATTGTTAGCACGGTAAACAGGACGGTTTTGAATCAAATGAATACACGCTGAATAATTAATGCGCCGTAAAGCCTTATCGCTACCCGTGTGCACAAAACGTAAAAGCACCGATGATGAGAAAATATGGTTTTAACGAGTCAATAATGGTGAGTGCAACAAGAACGGCCTAATCAATGAGGCTGCAGCGTTTGCAAACAAGGACTTGAATTATAACGCCAATAATTGATCTCTTCCATTCCCCCCCCCGACTCTCTCTCCTTCGTGTGATGTCATTGTTTATCGGCTGCTTGATGTCAATGAGGGATGATGGGAAGTTTCAGAGTTTGTTTTTGCTCTGACTTTTGCTCCACCCTGTCTTCTCCCCCCCCAGCTCTTCCCCACCCTAACACCCCCCACCCCCCCACGTTCCCTCCTTCCCTTTCTCCATTTGTAAATTTGCAAGCTGTAGCACCAGCTTAACCAAAAAGGATTAAGTCCCATACCCAACTGAGAACACAGATAATGCTCAGTAATTGGTAAAAAATGAAGATGAATGGGACAGCTAGATAAGGACCAATTAGCTGCTGGGAGTGTACAGCTGTGGTCTCCTCACAGAGCACTCTCAGGGGCCAAGGCCGGCTCTTTTTGTAGCAATGCGTGCACACAGGCAAGCAAAAAGAAAAAAAAAGGAAAGAAAAAAAACAAAAAACCACCCACGCATCGGAAACACCTAAGCATGAGGAAATTTGCCTGATGGCCCACAGAAACAAAAACGATCACCTTCCAGTCAGGCAACTCTCCAGGTACCCCTCAGCACCCATTCGGCTTCAGCCCACTTTCACATTTCAGAAGCTAAAAGGGTCCTAAAAGTTTCTTTAAAAAAAACCAAAAAAACCAAAAAGTGGTTCCGGAACCGGACAGCAAAATCGGTGAAAGAAAATCAGCAACTGTTGTGCCTTCTCTTCCTGCGGTGTTGTCTTTCGGTGACTTGTTTGGTCGGCATGTTGTGGCATCATCTGGCTGATGACAGCGGAATTCCCATATCTAATTACAAACAGGATTTCAGCTCCATTAGTGCTGTGTGGCGGGGCGTCAGATGAGTGACAGGGCAGCACCCAGTGGCCAAAGATGGACGCGGGGTGTTAGACGGAGACGTAAGTGAGACACGGCTGAGAAAGTGGCCTAAAAACGAGACGTGTCTTATCTTTCCTGTCTCCGCATTTCTCCAGGTCAAGGGAAAAACACTTTATTTTTCTTGTGCACTCTGGAAAACAAAAGCAATTCCTTCCCTTGAAATTGGCAGGTGTTTGTTAGCAGGCAGCTGACAATATTTTTGCTGCCAGTAATGAAGGTTGTGGCCGGGGTCAATGCGTTGGGAGGGGACGGCGCGGGCGGTTTATCCCCCTCAAGGCTGAGCGCCACACGTGTTTTCACTCGGTCTGTGATCTGTAATTGTGGCATTTCCTGAGAGGCGCAGGAACAATCCACATTGTGCTTTGAGAGGGCTCCCTACTGCACAACTAAAGACTGCGAGGGGAAAGAAAAAAAAAAAATCAAAGACGGACTCCCCCCACCCCTCTAATTCCATCTCCCTTCATAATTATTTGTCGTTTCTACTTCTTTATCCATCATTTCTTTCCCATGCACAATTTTTTTTCTGTCTCTGGTTTAATATTTTGGCAAAGGGTTGAAGTTTTTTCCCCTCATAATTAATAACATTGATGCAAACAGGAATGTCTAATTGTAATGAATATTTAATGGGAGGGAGAAACATTAGCCTGTTCAATTTACATCAACACAAAGACGGCAATGGGCAATCCAACTCCACAAACAGCACAGAGTGTCCTTCACTGGCTGGCTCTCTTTAAGCGCTTCACAATAAAAAAAAAAAAAAAATAATCAAAAGGACTTTGCTTCAGACAAACACCAAGACAAAGCACCTGTATTTTTGCCCTTTTTTCCCCCCCTCCCTCAGTCGGTTTATGTAGTGGTTGTTCCTGATTAAATGGATCCACGTCCTGAGTGGTATTATCAGAGACGCGCACATTAACATATCAATTCCTATCTTTGGTCGTCACACGATTTGTTTAAGCAAACATGTCCGTTCTGTGTGGCTTGGAGCTGGATGATTATAATATGTCATTCGGTCTCCTAGGAGACGCTTGCGGTCGGAGTCGGACTTTAAAACAGCGCACGGAAATTCCCAAGTCAGCAGCACTGTGAGCAACAGTTAGACTGCTCTTAAAACAAAACTGCAGCCTTCATACCCACACCGTGCCACTAAAGTGATCCAGATATTTGGACTGCTTTTTAATAATGGCGGAGATGAACTAGATTTGTAGATTTTACGCTTTGTTGGCTCTGACTGTTGACTAATTAATTTTTTCCTAAGTAGGTCACGTTGACAACAACTGTCTTTAAGGTGGAAGTTGACACCGAAGGAAGAGGTTTTAAAATTAACTGTATTCTGAAAAGCCTCAAAGCTTCTAGAAAGGAAACAATTTTCCAAAAAGGCATTGAGAGGCGCCTACAAACACAAACACTCACTTATGTTTAAACTCAGGCTGCATAAGACAAGAAGCTATATATTTACCATAGTTTGATTATAAAATAACGATAGTTTGATTAACACACTTTATGGCCAACATGTCTGCAACTTTCCCTGAGCCTTAGCAGCCAGGTCAATAAGATCTATATTGGTGGTCATAAAATGCAGCAAAAGTCCTTCAAAGTAGTAAAATATATTATTCATAGATAGAGTTTTAATGCGTAGGACCTAAAATGTTATGGTCTACCAAATGTGGCACCCAAGAAGTCATGACTGCAATATTGCAGATGCTGAAATTGTGACGCCGATTAGCATTATTTTATTGTATAGGTGTTCAAGAGCTAACTTTGCTCAAATCTAATAGAAGATGTTAAACAGTTGAACATGTAACTAATGAAATCCTGCTTAACTGTTGAGCTGTGTAACACAGTTTGCTCTCTCTCTCCTTCACACGCATGGTGTGACGTCGCCTCTGGTCCAACTATGAATAAAAATGACCGTTCACGAAGGATGCACAAGTCTCCTTTAAAACTTCAAATAATTAGGCCCGAGCAGCTAAGCGCTGCGAAGGCCTATTGTATCTGTACTGTTTCTTATTCTTCTTCTTCTTATTATTATTCTTCCACCCTCTTTGCGTGCCATTTTGGGGGCTTTATCATATTCAAAAACTCACCAAACTTGGCGGACGCCTCAAGCCTGTTTAAAAATTTTGATTTTTAAGGTCATCCCAAAAATTGCTAAAAAAAATGGCTCAACGGCGCCACCTAGAAATTTTCAAAGGACCCTTTCCTATTCCCTTACTTCATCCTAGAGAAATGA
>CAEFZX010000787.1:0-54012 GCA_903066825.1 Alfaro cultratus | reverse complement strand
TATATATATATATAGATATTAAAACACACATTGTGTGTTTGATTTCACATAGATCAGCTTGCTAAAATTCACATTGAATATATGTTAAAAACACCCTCATTTTGTTCCATATCATTGTGATTTTCCAGAAATCATCCAAACCAGTGGAAAACAAAATAAAAATGAGAATTATAATTGCCGAAGATCCAGACTGGTCCCTGGATTTGGTTCCCAGTTTGTCCAGCCTATGTCAACGATGCATTGCAGACACAATTGAAGGTATTTTTGTTGTACCCTGTTAAATTCTTGTCAGAGGTTCACTTTTCAGCAGAACAGCAACCTGAACTATGTAGCCTGCGCTATATTAGAATTGTGTTGCTGTTTTTGTGCCTCTTTTTATGAACTAACCTTAAAGTTAAATTTGTGCTTGTTACAGATGATAAGCGTTTATTTGAAAAACTCACACCCGAGCTGAAAGATTCAATTCAGCCGAGGTTGTCCCTTTCCCTGCCTCTGCATGTGACTGCCGACCTGGTCCCTGACGGTGTGTTCTGGAAGCGGTGCTGCCGACAGCGGTGGAACATCTGTGACATTTCTCAATATGGCTACAGCTGGAAACGGATGTTCTTCGAAAGGCACTTGGAGAACTTGATCGAACTTTTTGTCCCAGAGGAAACAGAGTTTAGGGTCATTCTTGATGTGCTCCCTCTCTGTAAAAATTATGTCAAGAGGTTGAACATCACACAGCTGCTGCTGCCTTCAAGGAGGTTTGTGAAGGGGAGGGATGATGATCAGAATGAGTTAGTAATGCTTACTAATGAGGAGGAAGATGATTCGGCAACTGGTCATTTTGACTTTGGGACTGTGTTGGCTGAGCTGATACACCTGGAAGAGCTCCATTTGGTGTATAAAATCAAACAATGTGGGATGAACTTTGAATGGACAATGTTTCAAATAACCGACCGGGACTGTAGAGCCCTCACCATAGCTTTTAAGGCCTGCAAAACTCTGAAGGTAAACATATATTTCTCTCATCAATTTATACACAAGAAATTGCAACTTATTTTATTTGCAGTTCTGTAAAAATATATATATATATATATATTCATTTACACATTTTTTGTGGTATCCTTGCAAAAAAATAAATAAATAAAAATTGTTGCCTGTGGAGAGGTGTTGTCACAGTTCGGACTTAAACCTGAACTTTCTGCTCTCTAAGCAGGCCATTTAAGCTCATTTTATCAAAGATGACTGAGACTTCAAGGGTGATAACACCATATTTCATGTTTAAGGGAAATTGCTTTTTCACATAAGTCAGATTTGCTTAAATAACTTTTTTCCCTTAATGAAAACTGTAATTTGTTTGTCTAATTGTGAAATTAGTTTGATGATCTGAAGCATTTAAGTGAGAAAAAAAATAGAAAGTGAAGATATCTGTGAATGATGTGTCTACAAGCCCCTTTTTTGGTATTTACACAGCTTTTATGGTTATATTTTTCAAAGTTTCTGGAACAGAACATTTACTTTAGGCTAAGTCTGAAAGCATAAAATTAAGATTTACAAATTTCATGACATTTCCAGCTGTTTTCCAGATTTCTAGTCACTTCTTTGTGTAAGGTTTTCACAGCTGTTGCTCAGTATTAGTTAGCTTTTTCAATTCTTCTTTAATATTACCATTCAATCAACAGTTATGCTGACAATTTAAAGCCTCATAGTATGGTATTATGTGTCTGCAGGTTCTGAGGATTCGTCAAAGTCAAATTGACGATAAAAAGTGTCGCCCGCTGCTAAGATGCCTTATGGACCATCCTTCCCTGATAGAGCTCGACTTATCCCACAACATCATCAGAGATTCTGGTGCCAGGTCTGTTGCTGAGCTACTCGCCAAGGACCAACTGGAGAAACTCAACATTTGCAACAATGAAATCGACGCCCATGGAGCCAAAATCTTAGCTCAGGCTCTGTCAAACAATTCCACTCTACATTACCTAAACATGCGTCTGAACCAGGTGAGGGACGAAGGTGGGCAGGCCATTGCCGAGGCCTTGCGGAACAACACAACTCTGAAATACCTGCACCTGGGAGGCAATGATATGACCGCCATAACTGCTGTTGTGCTGTCAAAAGTGCTGCAAAGGAATCATACACTGAAGACCCTTAATCTGTCTTGCAACACCCTTGGAGAGGTAAGTTAACAAGTTGTTATTATGCATCTCTTTAAAGCTACTTTATTTTCCTCCTTTGTGAATTGGAGCAAACTTGTACCTCTTAAAAGGGTTAAAATAATTTTTTAACCTGTTCTGTTTAACCATAATATTTATGTCATAGGCTTTGTTAAAGGCTTTACCACTACATCAGGACAAATTTAGCAGAAAGGTGTGTGAAATATACCAAAGTACTTCCTGGATCACCAATAGCAGAAATGTCATGCATGTTAATCTTTCTCTGATGTACTACTTCCATTAATATCTGATAAATCAACAATACATTGATGCATTTTATAGAACTGTGATTCTACATGTTTCATGTGAAAATTTAGCCAGAAATGTTCTCACAGAATTTTTAAGTTCTCGAAGCTTTTTCTTTACACATTTTAAAATTCTTAATACTGAGGCTTACCAGCTATTTTTATGGTGTTCAGGCTCTAACTATAGAAACATGGATGGATGCAATTTCAAATATTTTTCCATACTTTTCTTTTTCCACGCATATAAGTAACAAATTGAGGAAAAGTTTTGAGTGTTTGGAAAATTTATTAAAAATAGAAAACCAAGAAATGGCAATTATGATGATTTTTTCCCAAATTGTCATAATGAGGTGTTTGTGCATAGATTTTTGAGGAAAGAGATTGTAGAAATACAATTTGGATTAAGGCTGTAACATAACAAAATGTGGAAAAAGTGAAGTACTGTGAATACATTCCAGATGCACTGTAAGCAGCTGGAAAACACCTTTATCATTAAAAACTTGGGTTATGCAGCTAAAGTGTGAAAAAATAGCTTCCTTTGTTTTCACTTGATGACTGGTGCAGCCTGCACAGGCATGTCTGCTGGAAGTAACCAGAATGGCTGTGAAGTACAGGGGTTTTCAATTATTCATAGACACGTGTGGAAAACATGTAGTAATGGAGTGCAGACAAGTATTTCCCCATGAGACACATTTCTGACTTTTTATCTCTCTCACGCTCTCTCCTCCCAAAGATTTCATGGCATACTGTATCTCTGTCTGGAATACATTGCAGAGGATCAAAAGTCACCCACACAGCAGAAATGTAATACCATCAGTATCTGTGACCTTGGTTCAATCTTTGTAAAAATAGAAATGGCTGTTTCTGTGTAAGAAAACATCTATTTGTCACTGGTGACAGCAGCAATATGCAGTTCTGAAAGTGTGAGCAGGGAGTGGTGATTATACAGTCAAATGTGTCTTTAAAGCTGTTACATTCTGGGATAATCACAAGCATTGTGTTTCTATGTTACATCTCCAACAGTACGTGCGTCTGTGTCTTGTGTTTGTGCAGGTTGGAGGTAAAGCTTTGGCAGAGGCGATGGTTCACAACAGCACTCTAACAGAATGTGATATCCGCGAGACAGACATTGATGAGACGAATGCTGCCTCCATTAACAAGGCGATTTGGGACAATCAGTGCTCAGACTGGAATAGGGCACCTCACAGGAGAAGAAGTACCTTCTGTCTTTAATATAAACCTGCATTTATCAGATACAGAGTCTCACTCCATATCTGTATCTTAAACCACATTGAAATGTGTTTTTCAAACACTACTTCATACACCTTTACTTTCAAATCTAAGGATTTACCTACCTTTCTGAATTTTAGGTTTGTTTGTTAGATGCTTTTAAAATGTAGCATATTTGCGGTTAAAAAATATTTTTAGCATATAAATTTATGAACCAAACAAACCATTCTGCAGGATTTCTAAAGTTGCAAATATATATTCACAGTAATATTGAAATTAGTGACAATTTAAGGCAAAGTCACTTGAAAAAGTGAGCCACAGCTTTGCAAAAGAGGCTACATCACCACAGCACCATGAACATGCATCATGCTGTGCAGGAACAAGTAACAAAATCCGAAAATGTTTGACACTTTGTTATGAGGCTTAATAAACAAGAAAAGGTTATAGTACCTTAGAAAAAAAGCCACTATTAACTCACCATTGCATTTTGACACTCACAAATTTCAATGTATTGCAACTGGGACAACAAAAAGCTCATGATTTGTAAGTGGAAGAAAAGTTATGCATAATTTTCAATATATTTTACAAATAAAAAGCCTGAAAATGTGGCATGCATTGTCATTTCTGATGCCCCTCTATAAAGTTAGGCAATTTAATCTCAGTATGGATGCAGCACTTTTGTGACAAACACACCAGAAAAGTCAGGTATGAATCCTGCTTGACATGTTTCTAGCAGGATTTTTTGAACAATTCATCCTAAAATGAATTGTTCAAAACTGCAAAGCTACAAAAATATGGCCATCTTAAAAAAAAACAAAAAACAGAAAGTCCTGAAAACTAACTCTGCACAGCATCCCTGCAGTGAAACATGGTGGTGGCAGAATCATGATGTGGTGTCTGTCAGACTTGATGGGAAGGATAATAACAAAAGCATTATGAAATAACATCGAGGCACCCTCTCCTCATTATAATACAGATAAAAACAGAACAGATTTAGTGAGCATTTTCATTTATTGAAATTTTTATCCAGTTTTGAACAGATATTTGGTATTTAGTCCTCATGTAAGCAAGGCAGCTTTGTGGTGATACTGAAATACACAAAAATGTTTTCACTCAATATTTTCAAGAGGTAGTAAATCAAGTAGTGCGATTCATGACAGTAAATAAACATAAATTATTTTAACCTTCAAAAAAAAAAAAAATCAAAGGTAAAAAAAAATGTATAACCTCAGTCACTCTTAGACAAAAAGACTGTGCTGTATGTGTTCAAGTGTGAATGCACCATCTTTTGCCGCCATTTCAAACATGGCAGCTTACGTAGCTAAAAGAGTGTATTCAAGTGATTCATAAGTGTGGTGAAAGGGAACAAAACTACTCAGAAGATTAATTAAAGTTCACATGAAGTTGGTATCAGCTGTGTTGCACTAAGGGTAGAATAGCTTGTCACCATTAAACACCTGGATGTCAAAGTTTTTCCTGCTGCTATGGCCTCAATGTTTCTGTGTGTGAGCGAAACATTCAGCTAAAGACCCACAAGAACAGTCATATTCTTAAATCTATCTTATTTACAGTACAAAGCCTCTCTGCCCTACATACACAGATTTATACAGATATAAAAAGATGAGCCCCAAAGCATTCTGGACAGAAACAGTACAATCTATTGCTACAAACTAATATGCTTGCCAGACACAATAAAGGGTTTAGTGCTTTGCATGACAAAATCTTTTATTCTAACAGAGGAAAGCTATTGGCCTTTCAGGCTGGCTTATACACCAAGCAGATTTTTTTTTGTCACATTTGATGTAAACATTTCACCTGTAAACAAATCTCCTCAAATATTTTTTCTGTTTTACAAATGACCATAATCAGACATCGCGATCATTATGGTTGGGCTTGGCTGACTGATAATAAATTAGAAAATGGGATTGGATAATTAATGTAGTGGTCATCAAATTTTATTGGTTTTAGCCTAATTCATGCTGAGACATAACTCAACCCTTAACCACTCAGACATTTCTGTTGAAAATTAAAATAAGATTAATCTACGTCAGATATTTTTATTTTGCATTAGCTGAAGATGGCAACTTGCAACAATTACATAGATGGCCCTTTAATTGTGGGACATTTGGGTTTTACATTCCTAATGATTGCTCCTATAAAAAATATACCCTAAATACATTAAAGGTGCTAACAACTAGCTGTTACTTAAGCCAAAAGATTTTATTTCTTTCCCTTTTAAATGTCCTAAAGCTAAGTAAAAAAGTTCACAAATAGAGTTTGAACAGTCTCTCTGTTCGCCACAATGTTGATATGTGTATGGCAACCATATCAGGTATTGAATTTGGACACTGCCTTTGATTTATGGAGTTTCAATTTAGGCTTCAGGGGATGTTTGATTTGATTCTTCCAACTTGGAACGTGAAAAACGCAACTTCTGCATACTAACGACTCACTCGCATCACAATGAAAAGAGGAAGAAATATCAGCAGGAATGTTGTTGCGAGCAAACTCATTGTCTCACACTATCCTGAGGTTGGCGGGACTTGCATAGGTGCTATTAATACAATTGAGGTTTGAAAGAATCTTTAATCCAGCATCAGTTCTTATTTTTAATGTATTTTAGGTATTGCTATTAAGCTAGTTCCAAATATAACACCTCGTGTGGAATACAGTCAGTGACAGATTGAGCACAGACAAATACCATTCATGGATTAGTATGTGATGAGAAGGACAGTGTCACTGACAGCAAACTGATTTAAATTAATAAGAAACCCCTTTGTATCCAAAGTTATTGACAAACTATAAATATCCTTTTGATATTTTACTACGTTTGTGTATTACAACTCACAGCTACTGAAGAATGATTTTAAAAAAAAGGCAAACTACAACACCCTTTACACTCAATGTCGATGAAAATCTTTAGCAATTGCTATGTTATTCATTATATTTTACATTTAGGAGGGAAATCTTCACATTACAGGCCTGTGGTCTTATTTGCACTTATCTAGGCCTATGCTATATCATATATGTTCTGGTTGTCCTTTAGGGATAAAAGGAAGTACATCTAAGTCTTGTTTTCATGTTATCCTGTCATCATATTGAATGTGTCACTAACAGTGTCAAGTCCAGGCCTGTTTTTAGAGTTACATGACAAGCTTTCTGGATGCCTCTCTGATATGGATCAGCAGCAGCCCAGAGCTCACAAAACAATATCTGTGTTACATTATCTTGAAAGTCATTTTTGATTTATTTATTGTCTTATGAAAAACACCAGAAAGAGCGTTTGATCCGACTTATAGGAAGATGCCATTTTCAACAACGATGACATCAGAAGACCAAGATCTCCGTTTTCATACCACAGGCGGTTGTTCTCTCGTTTTACTGGGAAGAGGCTGAGATGAGATAGTTCAGATTATGAAAGCGGATGTTTCTTGGAAATGGTTGATGTTAGGCACTTAAACGAAGAGGTAGCCTGAGTAGGACTGTCAAATGTGAAATAAAAAAAGACAGTTTGAATTGATGATTCTGTTTAGAGTTCTCATGTCCTTCATCCGCTAAATTATTCATCCTCCTCCTGTTCTGTATTTGGCATGGCAGAGAGTATAATGTCTTTGCAAACATGGTGATTTCAGTTCACTTTATCTCTACCAGACACTTAAATGTTTGTTTTATTTTTATCTGTGCTGACCTTGAATGAATATGTCCACGATTTGAGTTTTCTACATACTTTTATTTTGATTTTCTATGTAGGCTTGACTGATGAGCTCATCAGAGGTACTTTTTATAAGGAAACTGCTGAGTCTCCTTCATGTCTGTATTTTCCCTCCTGAGTCACATGACTCAAGCAATGTGTATGTCTATTAATATCTCAGTGTGTTTGTTGTTTCACTTGTGCATCAGTAACGTATTGCAAATTTTTCACTTCTTATCAAACTCCTAATTTGTCAGAGTTGAAGTAAGGTTACCAAGACACTCATTCACCAATGTGACATTTCAAAGTAGGGTGTGACTTCTTTCAGTATTTCCAAGTTGGTAGTCCCTCAATAGACAGCTGAGGACAGCTTGGTTGATTAAAGCCTTGTAATGGTTCTGTGCCAAACTTATTAGAATCTTTTTTTTTTTTTATCTGTACCAGTAAATGTCTGAACAAATCTTGTTATAACCTGTAGTTGGATCTTATGGTAAAGACATACAGACTGCTGAGGAGGTATTCATATCACTTGAACGCTTCGCATTTTTTTTACATTACAAACTTCAATGTTTTTATTGGGATTTTTTGCTATAGACCAAGACAAATTGGTGCATAATTTTGAAGTGGAAGGAAAATGCTAAATTATTTTCAATTTTTTGTTTTCTACAAATAAAGTATGAAAAGTGTGGTGTGCAAGGATGCAGTCCTCCTAAGTGAATGCTGTAATTACAGCTAAGTCATTTGGGAATATCTCTCTACCAGCTTTGCAAACTTAGAGACTGGCATTTTTGCTCATTCAGTCAGACTGAATGGTTAGTGTTGGCGAACATAAATCTTCTAGTCTTGCCATAGTTTCTCAATAGGAATTAGGCCATAAATATGCTATAATTTAATCAATTTCCATGTAGCTTTGGCTGTATATTTACTACTCTTATGATGATTTGAAGAGTGCTTTATGTGATGTTCAAAGCTTGGGACCTAATCCTACATTAAAATTCTCCACAATGTTTTTTTCTGACCTGTCTGTCTGCAGGTGTTCAAATCCAGTCTGGTGCCTTTTTGCATATAATTTGCATGTTCTTGGGTTCTCTTCAGGTACTCCTGCTTCCTCCCTCTGTATGAAAACATGCAAGTTAGGTTAAATTATCAAAGTGCTCTTAGAATGGCTGTGAGTCTGTGTACTTATGAATCTGTCGTGATGCCCTGAGACGCACTGGATTGTCCTTGCTCTACTCTGCCTGTAAAAAATGGTGGATGGAGGATTTTCCTTCCACTTCACTGTCATGGACCAACTTGTGTTGTGCTGAAGTTTTTGATTGTAATGTGGCCAAAATGTGAAAAAGTGTAAGTACCTAAATACTCACAAAGCATTGTAAATGTACACACCCTCGCAATCCAGGGTTAAAGATGTTTCTCAGCCTCAGTTTGTGTCATCACATTGGGCTAGCTGTGAGTCAAAGGGACGTCTCCACACAGGAGCCATTCCTGTGCAAAGAGCGGTGGTCGTGATTGAGACATCCTTCGTTGCGATGCACAATGAGCACAGGAAAGCACAGAGCGTCCTGATAGGCCGGAGGGTTCTCCTCATTAGTCTGCTGACCTGACAGACAGCGAGTGCTCTCGGTGGGACAGGACTGCTCATTCAGGCTCCCGCTGCTCCTCCACAGGCAGCTCCGCCTGGACCCATACAGTCGGCCTAGAGAGAAGCGACTGGCGCTGAAGGGGATACGGGGGCTTGCTGTATTGCAAATGCTCAGGGCGCTGCGGGAGAAGATGGAGGAGCTGCTGATGGCGCGGTGGCACCGTTCACAATTCTGCCTGTAGCTGCCGTACCTCCCACTTGTGGAGTAGCTGTTGCAGCTCCCAGAAAGCTGGGCTAGATCCATCAGGACTGCCTCCGAGTAGCTGGGCACCAGCTGCTGGTTGGAGCGGATGTGCCACTCTAGCTCCGTGCTGTCGATGGTGTTGACCCGTGGGATGTGCTGGCAATACGGACGCTCCTCGGATGGCGCTGCTGGCACATAGTCAAAGCCGAACAGCTTCTCCACGTGGTAGTGCACGCAGGCTGTGCGGTACTCCGTCAGCACCCGCAATGGCCAAGAGAGAGTGAACGCAGCTGCCACCCAGAAAGCAGAGTTGGAAGCATACCAGGGAGGATGGTTCAGGTCAGAAAAGGCAATCATGTGCTCCTTAAAGTCCACATTCTTTAAGTGCATCCCCTCGCGGGCCTCCATGTAATCATCCAGGCCCTCGTTTTCTGTAAAGAAGCGAGCCCGCTGCGTCAGGTAGGTGTTTTCTGACTCCACATTGGCAAAGCTAAAACACTTCGTGAACTTCAGCCTGCTAATGGGGAATCCCTCCAAACCTAGCAGCTGCTTCGAGATGTCCTTAACGCCACAGTTCCCATAGTCAAACTCTGTTTCAGCCACATGCGTGTTCACTCTCTCGTGGTAAACCTGCGTGGTGGTGTATGCGTCTCCGTTGCGGTAACGCGTCACCTGCCGCGTCCTCCTGATGTAGTGGTAGCTGATGGCCTTCCACCAGATGCAGGGCGTGGCCTGCTGCATTCGCTGTATGCGCTCGGCCACGCTGTCCACGTCCACCTTATACAGCAGGTCGTTCCTGGCGTAGCAATGCCAGCACTCTACAAGGTAGACCACGTAAAGCATGACCAGGAAAGCCAGGGGGATGTAGATGTAGCCGTTGGAGCAGGGACTGTCGTGATACATCATGGACTTTCCCTTGTAGGCGTTGTCGAAGGAGAGACGCGTGACCTTGGTCACCTGGCACCATGCTATCACGCCTACGCAGCCATACATCAACAGGGACAGCAGTAGGCATTTCCAGTGAGACTCCTGGCACAAAGACTTGGTCAGAGACTGTTTCTGAGGATGCTGCTGCAAGAAAAGAAGGGCAAACAGAAATCAGCAGTAATAGTAAAAGTGACCTGTTATGCTTCCTTAAAGAGGTTAGGGTAGGTCTGTGGTCTAATGTGTACATAAAATTTTTTGCTCTCCATTTTGAGCCCCTTTCAGAATGAGCTGTTTTAGAGCCTCTTGTCACTTTAAATCCAAATAAGCTGCTGCTGGCCACGCCCCCCAGCTCAATTTGAAAATGGCTGCAAACAGTTGCGCAATAATACACATCTGTTTGAAAAGCAGAAGTAGAGCAGCAGCAAGTGGCTTCTCGATGGCAAGTGAACAACAAACCACTTTTTTTTCTTTTATAGCAGAGCATACAGCTGTAAAATCAGCTGGTCAAATGTCCTGGACCTCCACTTGGGTTGCCAGGTGACCAGCTGGGCTTTGCTGGGGTTGCTAGGCAACGCACTGGGCTTCTCTGGGGTTGCTAGGTGATGGGCAGTGCCTGCTGATTTGTAAAGTTAGATTCTGGAAGTTTTTGAAATGGCTCATTTCCCAGACACCAAAAAACATTAACTTATTGCTAAACAAAATAATAGCAATAAGCTGTGTGTGTTTTTTAAGCAGATGGTCAGTTTATAAAAGCAGTAGAAACATCAAGATTGTACAAAACTTGAATTTTCTTTTAAATACAGCAAATATAACAAAACTTGACATGAACTAACATGTAAGTACAAAAGTTAAATGTAGTGGCTCATGCAACTAAAATATTTATAAAAATTCTCTGCTTCATAAGTGCTTTTGTATAGATTATGCATGAATTGTATCCACCTGCCTGATGTTTTGAACTGTGCAAGTCAATAAACAATTAACTGATTCACACACTGGCAATGGAAACACTTCTGACAAGTCTAAAATCTTATTATCAGCAGCTGTCACTTCTATCGGTGTCCAAGTTTGTCCTGCTCAGCATTTTATCCATTTGTTCTGGTCCAATCAACTGAGATACTGTCTCACATTTTTAGATGATGTGTTTCTTGTCTCAGTTTTTTCATAAAAGTATGCAAGGGGTGGTTTTCGGTAGATCGTTTTGAAGACTGCTGTTCCAAAACCCATAAAATGTTCTCTGCTGATCTGCCCTACCAGTCAGCTGGCTGAGAGAAGGCTACTACACTTTTTTCTTGCTCACATAAAGAAAACATTTGTCTATAAATGTCTCATTTGTGAAAGAACACAGATAATTACTGTGGTTGCTAAAAAACGTGTCAATGTTGCAGGGATGCCATGCATCACAGTTATTATTAGTAAAGCTTTAATTTGGAAGCTATTAGCAGACATGTGTGAAGTAAACTGCGTTTTTCTGTGTTTTTGCATAATATCTAAATAGCAATACATAAATTATAAAGAAAATATATAATAACGGTAATAATCAATGTTATTTTGTGAGTTGCAGCAGAAATAACAGCTTGTTTTTCTTTTTTTAATAAAAGAAATTAGGTCATGTTTAATTTAAATATCTTTGTAAACACTATCATACAGCGAAACCACATTTATTAAAGGTTATAATACAGTAATTATCTCTTACCAGTCCATGCCTACACAAAAGTAAGATTTCACAACAATCTGCAGAACTACTGCAGTTGTGCAGATTTTTCTGTAGGTCTTGGTGAAAATTACCATAAAAACAGCAAAACCAGTATATTATTGTTTTATTTTTGTTATTTTGTCTCATATAAGCCTGCTTTGATCTGCAATGGGTTGACTGGTTGAAATCTTGCCATCTTAGATGAAATGAACAGTGTCCAAAAACACTCAATATCTGGATTAATATTTTTATTATGGCAGTCTTTTTTTTAAGTGAAAAAAATATAAATATTTATTATATGTTGTGTCCCAAATCCACCATGAGTGTTTGCTGCTGAATAGCTCTATCGTAGTCTTGGGATTCAGGTATGAGGACTGAAGTAACTAAGAAAGAAAGCTGAATGTGTTCCTTTTCATCCAATTCTGGGTTGATTTACCCATATAAGTTTTAGATTATTATCCAGCTAAAACGTCTATGGAAATCCGTTTTAAATTTTCTTTCAGATGCTCAGATTTTCATTTAAAATATCTTTATGTTTAAATAGTCCATTATAATGTGGATTTTACAAGATTGCAAGAAAGGTAGCGCTACAGGTTATCCACTGTAACAGTAGGATATCTTCATCTGTTATTTCACCTCAGACCTATACTTCACAAAAAACTATTTAGATATAAATATTATAAATGTTAAAAAAAGGCTTCAGCTACATGTATTTTACATGAATTGTTCAAGGCACGTGTGATTTTGTAAAATAACTGTTTCAAAAAGAAAGACTGGATTTTTATTTATTCTTCACTTTGAGATTAAGTTACTGCAGTAAAATAAGCAATAAATGTACTTACAATGCAGTAAAATAGTTAGTAACCAGCGATGCCAGTGGCAGGGTTCAACTATAAAGCCAAACATTTGTTTGACTCTTGTAGCATGAAGCCGATGGCATCATTCATCACCCCAGAGAAAAGCGGGTCCCATCGGCAGCATTAACAGCTAATCTGAAAAGCTACCGAGACTCAAAAGCCTCAGGAAGGACAGAAGCTAGCAAAATAATTTACATTAGACTTGTTAAATCAGGTGGCGACTAATATTTTTGCACTCTACATGTTTTATGCATTAGTTTCATAAGGAATACAACGTATTGGTTCTGTGCTCTCTGAGTGACAGACAAACATAAATAATAGATGTTTTTTCCCTCCACAGTTATCCTCCCCACCCTGGTCACATGATCCCCAAGTGTCTTGCCAACCTATAAGGCAACATCCTGCAGGGTAAAGGGGATAAACAGCAAAACTCCCTACTGAGATAAACCAGTTGCAGGAAGACTATTTACTCAACAGAACCCTGCTCTTACTCCACTGACAATAATCAATACAACATGACATACTTTTAGGCTCATGTTACATTTTACAAGCTCTGTTCAAACACCAAAGGCAATGATGTTTATGTGTACTTTATTCGGGAGTGTAAGGAATTTGGAAATAAATGCGTCTGTGTGCAGTAAAATATTGTTTTCTAGGTGAAAACAATCAGGCCTGATGTAAAAGGAATATTACACAGAAATTTTAGTTGCAACAAATGAGATGGCAATTAAATATCCACAGCCTGAAAACATAAAAGAGCTGGTCATTAGAGCCGATAACAGCGAAGGAAAGGAAGTGACTCAGCACTATCAACACTGCAGGGCAGACATTTCTGTTACAATAAAAAAGAAAAATCCCTGCATTTAGTAAATAATACTAAACTGCTACACAAGAATGCCTCAAAGAATTAAATGGGTTAAACTCACTACAGATTTCAGAAACATTTGCCCTCATGATCAACATTTACGTCATACTGATATTCTGTCGATGCTTTGCATTCAAGTATCAGAAGGATTGAATCTCAGAATGTCATCAACAATGTGTTTATTTCCGAAATTCAGTTCAAAAATAGATTCACTGTGAGGTTTGTCTCAGGTTGGTTAGCTTGTTAATCAGTCACAGTGATAAAATCATTATTTAGTGTGGGCAGGTGCCAAGTCCTGCTGGAAAAACAAACCACCATCTCTTTAACACTTTTCAGTGGCGGGACATGTGAACTGTTCTAAAATGTCCAGGTAGACTTCTGCACTGACTCTGGATTTGATAAAACGCAGAGGGACCAACAACAGCAGATGACATGGATTCTTAAACCCTCACTGACTTGAAACTTCACACTTGATTTCAAGCACCTTGGGTTGTGTTTCTTTCCACTCTGCCTCCAGACTCTGGGACCTTGATTTCCAACTAAAATGCTAAAATTTACTTGTATATGTTGTATCTGGTTCAGAAGTAGATTAACACAATAAATCCAACACTGGTATTCCATGTCCTGGATACTTCAGTGTGTGTTAGCTGTTGCAACTTTTTTTTTGTAGCCACACTTTTTCCTTCCACTAAACTTTCTATTAATGTGCTTGAATACAATACCCTGTGAGTAACCAGCTTCTCTAGACATTATAATAATATTTGTAATAATTCATAAATGTCCAATTTTTAAGGAAAATATATTTCATGACATTATTTCAATTTGCATTTTTGGTCATTGATTAGGCCTTGCATTCATTCTACAACCAAATATAAAGAAAACAGACATAGATGTAAAACTTACATTTTTAATTTTCTTGTGTATTTCACCAGCTTGCAGTATATTCTACAAAAGCCTCCACAGTTTGAGATGATACCTTATACACTCAGTTCAAATCAATACAGCAGTCTTCCTGAGTGAAAAAAAACCCTTCATTGTGCCTTTAAATAACTGTCTCACACACTCAAGGATACTTTTTCTTGACATAATAAGAACAGCTAGGTTACATAAAAAGCCTCTTGTGTAATGGATGTGTAACTTATCCAGCAGTCTCCAAGAAAGATGTGATATTATACCTTATAAAAATGCAGCCAACTCATCAATAACAAGTTTGATTAAATGCAAACATGTGAGTAATTGCGTGTTTTTATAGTGAGGAAATCAAATATTTCCCTTCCAGAGTATATTTTGCTCTTGCGTGGCCCTTTATTTGTTTTCCTTCTTTTCACACCTTTGATTGCCTGTTGGGATCCACTTCAGGACCCCCAATGAGGCTCATTGGGCCTCATTTTGAAAGATGCACAGCAATGTCCTTTGTACAGTCACTGACTCCAATTAAACCCTAATCAGGTTGTTTTCATTAGCCTGCAGAGACCTATCCTGGTAGCCTATTAATGAAATAAGTCAAACCGATTAAAGGCTGTATTCATTCATTCCTCCCATTGATCTGGAGTGATCTAAACACTGCGAGCAGCTTCTTACCTCCTCCCTGGGACTGGCCGCTGCCTCCTCTTGGACCGTGGTTGTGCTGCTCTCACTGGCCTCTGGAGCCGATGCTGGGGACATGATGACAGCGACACAAAAGCCGGAGCATGGATCCCCCGGTGGGATGGGTCTTTTCCAACGCAGGGCGAAACATAAATACCCGGAGAACCCCCTCTGCACGTCATCCAACCCGTCCCAGTCCGTCCGGAACCAGAGGACAAGGGCTGGAGAGATGCAGCATCCCTGCCTCTGTTTTTTCCTTCTTTCTTTCCTTCTTTCAGGTGGGGAGCGCTCCGCTTTATTGAAAAGGAATCCAATCAAAAGGCTGAGCAGTCCGCTGCAGGATAAGCAGTGCAAGGAAAGGGCAAACGCGGCATGCAGTCAGCTTCTCTCCGTTGCTGACGGTGAAACCAGTGAAAGTGTGATGCAGGACAAAGAGGCGAGACGGTGGGACACGTGTGAGCAGCCAGCCCGACAGCACAATGTAAATAATACACGTAGGAGCGCGGAGAGGCGCTGCTGCACAGGGAACCACCTTCTGCACACCACTGAAGACACGCACTGGCTGCGAGGTAGAGATAACAACCTTATAGGCTAAAAGATTAAACCCAGTAGTGTAGTTTTTTTTTCTTTGTTTTTTTGGGGGTTTTTGCACTAAAAGAAATGTGCGCTGACAAAAACGCACAAAGCTGGGTTATGACATGTTGACTTCTCCAGAAGGATCACTAGTTACATCGTTTTCAAAAAGTCCACCGAAAGAGAAATAAATTACATATTCTCTTTTGCGTGGATGGCTTGATGACGTCACGAGAGGAAGAGAAATATAGCAACTCTTGACAGATTTCTACAAAGATTCTGAATTAATCCATTTGCAAATGAGTTGCAAGAGGTTAAACAGTACCTGACATGTAAAGTTCTGCAGGTAATGCACTCAAACCCTGAAAACGTTCTTATCCACCATCTATAATCTAAATTATGTGTCACAAAGGTGGCTTACTGGCAACAACAATTCATTGGCTTTTTGTTAATCAAATAAAAGTTAAAGCTAAAATGTATTTACAACAACAGTTGAACAATCTTAAATCTCCAGGATGGTGTTAAAAATGCAGAGTAAGCTGCCAAAAATGATAATTGATGCAACCTGGTGTTCTTATTGCTGAAAAACTGAGAATGAAACTTAGCGTTACCTGTGGTTGACTGCGGCTCTGTGGGAAGAGTACCGTAGTTGTTTTGTAATCCAAAAGCTGTGGGTTTGATTATACTTACCTCCTGCCACATGTTGATGTTCCACTGGGCACAAACACAAGCTTTGCTGTATGAGTCTCTCTGTTTCAACTAGGAAGAGGCTGAAAAATCTCATAGAAAACAAGCACAAATAAAGTAAACGGAGTGAAAATCCCAAAAATAAATTGGCCAGTGTGTTCTGATGTTATACTGCAAATTAAAATACAGTCGATTTAAATTTTTGCAAAACATATACAGTAACATAGTATAAACAGATTTTCAACTTTATTTGCTGATAATCTAGTAGTTTTACTGTGAGAATGTTGGTTACACTTTTTTCTTTATTTTTCATAAACATAGTATTTTATACTCCTGAAATGACAACAGGCTTGGCCACATTTATTTTAGTGTTTGTATACTTCACATAAAATATGCCAGAAAAAAAATTCAGTTTCTCAGAACTACTTTGACTCTTGTTCTAAAAAATGTTTATGTATTTTGATTAAAAACATTGGCAACTAGTATTATCTCCCCATTCTTTACAGCTTATACAAAAAACTGAATCATCCATATAAAACCACTGCAGCTTGAGCTGAATAAAATTCATATTTCCTTTGGTTTTATGTAACACCGCGACAATAGAGACACCATAATCTGTTTTTGCTGTGTGAGAAGGAGAAAAACAACAATAGGGAGATTAAGCACATATGAAAAAATATTTTCTTCCTTCTGTTTACATAAAAATCCTTTCACCAGAGTCATGCACGGCACACAGCCCTGTTTCTTTCGCAACACACACAGTTTGGACGTTGGACCGAACAGCTGATACAAGGTGGAGCAAGTAAACATGTCAGTGGATGACATGAAAGCAGTTGGCAGCTCCTGAGTAATAAAAATGTGGGTCTAGCATTTTCCAGCAGTCAGATTGTTTTATGGACTGCATTTATAGATAATCTGGTCCTCTGAGAGCAGAGCAGCAGCAACAAAAAAGAAAACAAGCAAGATGAGATAGGCTACAATTCGCTTAATGTTGTGGTGTCAGATATCAGTGCTCTGACAAAAAAAAAATTATTAGTTCCTCCATGCAGATTTGCACAGAAACATGATGTACGTTTCACTTCACTATCCTGTTAAATAACAACAAGGTCATGGTAAAATTACCACATTGTTGATTTGCATCTTTGTCCAATACAACATGGTGATATTTACATTGAAATGCTCAATTTTTGCTTTTTGTACAAAACAACTTTGCATTTAATGGATAGTGTATCCTTGGCTTTGCAGCAACTAGTGACAGCCAAAGGGCTACTTCCTGTTTTTTGCTTTTAAAAATAAAACATATTTCCATAATTACACTGCATCAAAACTGACCTTCAGGAATTACATTTTAGTCTAAACAGGAACATCACTAAAAGGAGTTTTGTCAGCAATTTCCATGGAATAAGCTTGAGTGTGTTTCCACATTATTTTGTCTTTTCTGCAGGCTTATTGAGAATATTTCTTACACTCTTTGCCACATTTTAAGAATATGATTTAAGATGTTCCTCCACTGGGCGGTGTATTACTCTGTTTAGTAACTTTTGTTGAAACATTTGAACACCAGGGGTGGTGGCACCTTTGGCCACCAGAATTAACCAGCAAAAGCAAACTGGTTTTCTCCTGAGAAAATGTGTTCTTCTAGTGTCAGTACCAGGAAATAGTCGCTTATTCCTGCTTACAAATTATAGCTCTACGGTAAACAAGCAACAAAAGACTATGGCGTCCTTTCGTATCATGCAGGTCAGTTCATGATATGAATTATAAGCAGCATCCAAGGCGGCATTGGAAACAGGATGCTAAAACTATCATTTTATTTATCGAAACACATTTTTCTAATGCTTTTATACACATGTTGTCAATGGAAAGTAGATGCACCCATGTGCTGAGTGGGTGCCCCCTGTTTGCTGCTCAGAATAGAACGATCACGATGTGTTTCCTGTCAACCTCACTGCCCACATGGGGTGAGGCTTAAGTTATCCTGTGACACTTTTGCTTCTTTTAGCTGAGGTGTTTGAGCGAAACCTTTACCTATGCCCATCTGAATCGAGATACTAAATTGCTACATATGTTAAAATTTGCAAATAGGCCTAATTGAGATGTAAAAAAGGAAAATATCCAAATGTGTATAACTGCTTATTTTAATAGTACAAACATCAAATATACTTCAATGTATATTATTGTGCACAGTGCACCAATAAAACTATTATGTACAGTCTTCCTTTGTGCCACTCTTGTCCATCAGCTACGGCTAATCAAAATATGTAGCACTCCTGAATTGGTTGCTTTGCAAATGCTAGCTGATAGTGTGTCAAGTAGCATTGCTCCTACCTTTACAAGTTGCATTTTGTTTCAAATATTTTAGTTTGCACAAAACTTTAGCCAAAATACACGAGTCAGTAGTGTCCCATCACTCTAAAAATGTTCTGAGGGGCCACTGGTTAGGCTCCACAAGAAAATGTGGAAATAGATGGGGGTCAGCTGTATTTACACACAAACACAAACTATATTAGGGTCATTTAAAACAACAAAAATTAATAAAATTCCAAGTTAGAGATCTGATCTAAAACCTCTTGCATGTCCAGCTGAAATTTGTTGTAATTTGTTGCAATTTGTATCAGACCCCTTCTCAGAACAATAAAACATGGCCCCACTGTCTCTTAAATTGATTGAAAACAAAAAGTCACATTTGTCTGGTTATTGTTTTATTCTATATGATCTCTAGAGCGGCAGACGGGAAGTAGACTGAGCTGCTACTGAAAACACCTGCTATTTGATACCCTTCATAGTTGAAAGCTTCAACTCTCCCAGCTTTAATTTTGAAATTCAAATCGTTTGCATTTCCGCCTTGAGAACGTGGGCTGCGGCTTTCTGTTCCGTGTGTGCGTATGTATGCGCGCGCGCGCGCGCGCCGCTTTTTGTATTTGTGTGCGCACGCGCGCGAGCGTTAGACAGAGTGTTTATTGCCGCACGCGCACTGGGGATTCCCCCGGTTGACAAAAACAGCTCTTCCAATTCTCGCCTTTCATTGCTCATATGCTCTCCGCCTCGAGCTCACGCTGTTACCGGATATCTAGTCGGCAGCAGAGCCGTTTCACCGCTCTTCGCTTGTTTTTTTTGTTTTGTTTGTTTTTTTAACAGGTTTTTGTCGCGTGTAGAGTAACGTGTCATGGTTTAATACTTTTTATTTTACAAAAGCAAACAATCTCTTAGTTTTGAGGGTTTGTTACTGCAAGGGGAAGTACTTTATATCGGTTAGTGGAATGAGACTTAGCGGCTTGTTTCTCTGTTCTTATAAAGGAGCGGAGGTCGCCTGTCCGGGTTTCACCACCGAGCAGCCAGCGGCTACAACACCCGCTAGAAAACTGTAAATCATCCGGGAAGGAAGGCGGCTGTAGCGGGGGGAAACCCAGGGAGGCCACCAGAGTTCACCATGGCGAGCGACGGTTGTGGCAAAGAGGACCTGCAAGAGGACATCCGCATGGACTCGGGCATTGAGTCTTACGCCTCCATACTAACTTCGGAGGAGCCCCGGGAACCGAGCAGCGATTTCAGCGGGCCGAGGGACAAGTTTTCCACCGGGGAGGAGCGCCTGGACTCAGCCTACACGTCCTCGTCCATCACGGTGGAGAGCCTGTCGGACATCGTAGAGGGTTGCACCATCTCCAGCGCCGAGGATGTGCAAGCAAAGATGCCTGGACTTTCTGAACAAGAGAATTTACTCACAACTATTACAGAAGATGGAGACACGTAGGTTTTCTTTCCTTTTTCAATCTATATCTCCACTTTCTGTAGAAGTAAAATGGTCAAATTAGATTATATTTATCTAAAATAAGCCAGTTACTAATAGTAAAATCAAACTCTTTATATCTTGAGAAATGCAGTTTTGAGTATGCATTGCAAATATTTTATTATTTAAAAAAACAACAACGAGTTACTGCCTTAGATTTTTTTCACTTAGAACTAATTTATTCTAATTTGCTTTTTTTTTTTTTTTGCTGGAGCAAAAAGTCCCTATAGAACTAGAATAACAGAGTAGATGCTTTTATTTCATCTGAGAACCTGAAACACCCATATAAGGGCAAGTGGCATTTCTTTCATTACTATGAATATAAAGGCTTGGTTTTCCCATGATAACTGGTGCTGAAGGGGATTTCAAAGTGTGAACATGGAGGCTTTTATTGAACTTTGTCCATGTCATGAATGTGGACAGTCTGCTGGGAGGCGTCAGTCAGAAAACAGAAGTGAAACAGATAGGCCTGGACTTCCCCTGCATCATAGACAGAGCACATGTTGCAGAGGTCGCTGAAAGTCTTGGTTTAGATCAGAGAAAACTTGACAGGACAGTATCTATGTGCATGTGATATTTTTTTTCCTCATAAATCACATTTTAACTTTTTTTTTTGTGTATTTTTAACCAGAGCATGTTTCTTTAAAGAAAGAAAAATCAGTTTTGACAGAGTAGCATTTTTAAGTTCTCAGTTTGACTTGGTGAAACCTCACCTCTTTTGCACCAAATCTAGACACCTCAGCCTCCATATATAGCCTCAGTAGACCTTCTAATGTGTGAACCACTCATCCGGTGTCACCTTTGCCACTCAGGTGTGTTTCGACTAAAAATGACAGACTGTGTCAAAAGAGTCCTGCGACCAATGCAGCCCTGTGAGTGATGCAGTCGCAGAATTGCGGAAACTGTTGTTGTGTCTCTGACCTCTTTTGATTTCCGTTTGCTGATTGCCAGAGCCATATGGTTTCATTCTCACACCCTAACTATAGATACCTGCTGGGAACAGGGAAAAACACCTGAAACACACCTCACTGGGCTATTTACACTGATAGAGAAGCATGCAAACTCTAGTTTTCCCCTGTGGGATTCTTTAAGATCTTATTCATTCAAGATTAATTGATTAATTAATTACCCAAACCAGGAAGTCCCTTTCATGCCAAATTGCTAATAGGGCTCTATTTGAGGCACATTGGCTAGTCTGAAAACATTTGAATGAGTCAGTTCATTCAACGATACTTCCAGATAATCCCACATTTTTCTGTTGGCGTTAATGTTTTACTGCAAATGTGCACAAACAGGTTTGGTAACTTTTAATTTGTTTTCAGAGTTTTGCTTTCACATTCGTGTATTTTCCCCAAATTATCCAGCAACTTTCCATAATTATCTCAGAAAATATTTTATTTTTTAAATAGTATTTATTAGATTATTGTAATTCAGTTCAAGACAAAAGTTAATAAACCTCAGCCTGAACTAGCTAAAAATTAGCATCTCTGGTTAAAAACAAAAAAATCAGAGTAAAAAAAAATTACTTTTGCTTGTTTCAAAAGATGTTTTGTAACCAATTACACAATACTGGATGTGTTAAAGTGGTCTTATTGGAAAAGTATTGAATATCAAAGTGCACTAGAACACACACTATACAGAGTGATTAGCTTTATTACAGGTTTGAACACTGCGATGTTTTAAGAAAAATCTTGAATTGTATAACAAACTAAGCTATATTTTTTTACTATCTCATAAAATACCTTTTCATTAAACTGGGAATAAATGCACTAGTAGCATGTATTAAATGTAAAATAAACATATAATTGTTAATTTTCTGAACATTTATTCTATGATTATTTTTTGTAATTTGTGGAATAGGATTAGTGCTTTATTTTAGTGTCTTCTTTACGTCTTGTCTGATGGGTAACTTGAGAAAGTTGACATTTTTACGTGCCTCTTTCAGTGCAGAAAGCTGAATGAGAAGTCTGTGCAACGACATATTGTGGGAACTTTTGATCCCACTCTGTCTGCCACTGAATTGGTATCCGACTTCTGGTTGGTTGCTTGACATTTAGTCTGAAGCGAGAACTCTCAGACTTTGACATCACACTGCGGTAACACTTCATCTCAGAGCGCAATATTTTGGTGGCTCTGAATTAGTGTGCGTTTTCTAGAATTTGCACATTTGCACACGTAAAACGTGGAAGCCAGGCCTCCTTCTGAATACGCTGAGATGCTTCTCCGGCGAGGCCCTCGTTGTGTTGTTCTCAGTCGGTCTAAATTAAGCACCAAAGCTCTGTTCCATTTCCTGCTTTGTGCTTGCATTTGTTTGCTACAACTTCCCACGCAGGCCTTGAGGTTAGAGTGCTTTTGCTTTGTTTTGCCGTTCACGTTGACGGAAATATTTCCCAAAATCATACCGTAATCTTGCAGGTTGAAATCACTATCCTCCTTTTGCAGTATCAACCTGATGCAAGATGTTCTTGAGAATTTTCTCTGTGTTGCACAACATCCCAATCACTCAGTTTTGCCATACGGCCCACAAAGTGTTACTCTCTTGAAATGAGTACTGAGGAAAATTGTGATGCAACATTTTGTTGAAGTGCTGACTTTTTGTCTACCCACTTGATGTTACAGCGAAATATTGCTCAATGTGACATTTTTCTTTGTAACATAAATGTAAATATGTTCATCTTTGTGTCTCTCCTTTAGAATCCTCCACCTAGCAATCATCCATGAGGATATATTCATCTCTCAAGAGTTGATACTGCTGTTCCCAAAAGAAGCCCTGGACATCCAGAACAATTTATATCAGGTTGGTCGATCAGCAAATGCCAGCTTCCACTAGGAATTTTCTCCCCAGTGTTACTTCCTCATTTCCAGTACCTCGAATGCAGAAGCAGAGGTAACATTTATATCTGTGTACTTCCAGAGAAGTTTTCTTCCTCCTTATGCGCAGCCCGTCCCCTCTTGGGAACGTCACTGTGGGTGGCTCCAACGTTAGCTCATAAGGGACTTTGAATGGAAACTCCCCTCCTCTACCTTGTGTAGAAATAGAACCGCAGGGAGCTGGTTGGAGTGTATCCTTGTGTGGATGTGGGTGGAGGAATTGTTCCAGGCCTTCAGGAAGTCGGATGTAGAGCCTCAAACGCGGAGCAGGCTGACAAGAGCTGTCAGTTGGAAACATTTGAAAATAAAGAGAGTCAGCACTTCGTACGTTGACTCAGTTTGCGCTGCACTCCTCAGTTGCATAATTTCCTCTCAACAGTCATCATAAGACAGAGAAAAGTTACGCTTGAGTCAACATGCAGAGATCCAAAAACTTACAAAAGGTCTTGTTTTTGAAGTTTATGCAAACTCAAGGTTTTCTGCAAATTCTGTGTAAATTCAAAGGAGGCAGGCTCATCATTTACTTCATTCGCTTTAACCTCAGTGGGCCAGAAAGCTGCACATCAGGAATTCTTGTTTGATTTGGAACGAAGGATAGACTCTCACTTTCTCAGCTGGAACTGCTTTTTTTTGCGGTCATCTTTGATGAGGTGTGTAGACAGGTACAGGCCTGCTCTCTGTAGTTGGTTAAAGGCATTCTTTTGAAATCTTGGTGGCAGACACACTCAAGTTGTTTAAATTTGGATGTTAGAAATCAACAGACTTTATATTTGAGAAGATGCAACCAGGAAATATTCTGTTTTTGTTCTTTGTGGATGAAAAAAAAAAATAGAGACGCACCAAACAAATGCTGATTTCCTAATTTTTTCTAAGCACTATATCATAAAAAAAATATAAGGGCAGCATTGGAAAAAGTCTTTTCTAGCGTTTCATGCTTTAGTTATTTTTTATTAGGAAGAGAGAACATGTTGTGTGCATAGGAGAGCAGTTTCTGCACAGGGTTTTATTACTTTAAAACAAAGAACGGAGTGTTACTGCCATCTCAATATGTATACTGCTGAAAACTTTGAGATTCCCAAAAGACTGCTAACAGTACCAAACCCACCATGCTTTAAAATACAATAAAAGCTCAAAAGAATTAAACAGAATTCCCTGCACTGCTTTTAGCCTTCCTGTTATTTGCTGAAAGTCTTGCTCTCTCCCTCTCTCAAGCAGCCACAAACATGTCTTTACTGTTGGCTATGATCAGAGTTGGGTAGTAACAAGTAGCATTTTCTAGTATCTTTTTGAAAAATAATTACTTTTATAAGTAGTTTTACTACATTGCACATTTTGCTTTGACTTGAGTATTTTATCTTGAAGTATTGCTACTCTTGTTTGAGTAAAATTTCTGGATGCTCTACCCGCTGTGAGTAGCTTCCCTGAATAAAGAACAAGCTTGTTTTAACTAAAACAAATCACCTATTGTGTTAAGTTTTATATTGAAATAAATTAAATTGGAAAACAGTTTCTTTTGCCTGATTTTATTTTGTAATTATTCTTTATATGAACTATTTTCATTTTGATTTTTAAAAACCAAAATTTCCACATAACTTTATATTTTTGTCTGTCTGAAAATTACATTTTTAAATATCAAATAATTGTTGTTTTGATCAGTTACTCAATACTTGACTAGCTTTTTTACCAAATGCTTTTATTCTCTTACTTGAGTAATTTCTTAGATAGCTACTTTTTATTTTTACTTGAGTAAAAATATGTTGAAATAGAGCTACTCTTACTTGAGTAAAATGTTTTGGCTACTCTGCCCACCTCAGACTATGGTGCATTCACTGATCAAAGTTGATACCTTATAGCATCTCTAATAAATCTAAGGTATTAAGAGACAAATATGTTTTTAACTCCATCCTTATTTGCTGGTGACACTCAGAGCCCGCTGCACCTGGCCACCTACCTGAACCTGCCTCAGGTGGTGACGACCCTGATGAGGAAGGGGGCCAGCCTGGAGCTGCAGGACCAGGACGGGAACACGCCGCTCCACGTGGCGTGCCAGCATGGGCAACAAGAGTGTGTAACAGAAATGACCAGAGACCTTCCTCCGAGCTCACTGGCGCCAATTCTGCAGACCCAGAACTGGAGAGGTAAGACAAATTATTGTGCTGTTAATGTGTAATTCTTTTGTGTGCGTAAAATGGAGACAAAAGTAGGGGTGAGCAATATGGACTCAGAATTTTATTGTGATATTTTGTGGTACTATTTTGTTAATGATAAAGATAAAGATTTATTACTTATTTTTTAGATAACTCTATGGCTGTCCCTGATACGCACAGCATTCATAGCACCACAAACAAATATTGTTCTTGAGAAACATTGAATTTTTTTCTTAAATTGGGATTTATATCACACAGTACATTTTATGATTTTTTTAAATTTATTGATGCTCTCGTGGAACTGAGAAACAGAGCAATCACACAGTTATTTTTTTATTTACTATCAATAATTGAACGTTATCATGACAACATTAGATCAAAAATAAGAAATTATTCACGATAAATGGGAAGCAATAAGATAAATACCAACCCTTAGACAAAAGCTGTTATCATGTCTCCTCTGAAAACTGCATGTTTTGTTTTTTAATGGGGATCATATTTGGAAGTAGCTTCAAGACATTTTAGCGCAATATTTTAAACGTGTAATCAATCCAAAATAAAATCAATTAATTTTCTTGTTAGTTGTCACTTATTGTTGTTTTATGCCTCATATTGAATGCTTTAAATAAGTGGGTTTCCTCCTTGCAGGTCTTACCTGTCTTCACCTGGCAGCACTGAACAAGCAGCATCATATCATGAAGCTCCTGATGAAAAAAAAAGCAGATCTTAACATCCAGGTTAGTCTGCAAATTTGTGATATAACTTGTAGTGTTTTTCTGCAATTCAGTGTTTAAAGTTGGTTTGATACTAAGAAATTATTAATTAGTGCTTGCCCACCTGCAGGAAACTGACACCAAATCCTCCCTGATGTTTGCAAATATTGTACATGAATAGCAAACTGGGTGAAAAAATTACTTTTGCAGCCGTATAAAAACTATGAATTCTCCTGATAATATTTGTCCCATTTGTCATTTTCTCCCGCCTTGTTTACTGCATGTTAGCGTACTTTGTGTTCCCGTTTATAAATCTGCTGCACCTGTCCTATGTTGATAGTGATACGAGCTGAGCTCAGGGCTTCCTGCAGAATTCAGGGAGACATAATTAGATTTGAGATATGATTAGGCTGGCCGCCTGCCGCTCTTAACTTTCTATTGATGGAAGGGAACATGGCTGTTGATCTTAGAACCACCACAGACATTCCTCTCAGTTTAAATCACCGTCCCAATATGCTGCTCTGTCTCACATTCAGAAACTAACTAAAACTGTTACATAAGCTGTAATTTCTAGACTCGTCCTTCTTAATTTCAAGCAAAAATGTTTAAAGCTTTTTACACTTTAAATCAGTTTTGATTTAGTTTGATAATTTCACCCCACGCAGGAGGGAACTGCCGGCAAAACAGCTCTCCACCTCGCCGTCGAGCTACACGACATGACATCGGTGAAGCTTCTGCTTAAGGAGGGGGCCAACGTGGACGCTCCCATGTTTAACGGCTGCACGCCGCTGCACCTCGCCGTAGGCAGACAAGACGCGCAAATCGCTGACCTCCTCTGCCAGTTCGGCGCCGACAAAATGCTGCGAAACATGGAAGACGAGACGGCGCTGGATCTGGCCGACGGAAACAATGATGTAAGCAGCTGTTGCTGATTGTTTTTGGTAATGTCAAAAATAATAGGAACCAGAATTTAAAATTTAGGTTTCGTTTTTGCAACATATATGTCAGAGATTTGTCTAAGTCACACTCACCAGGTGACAGGAACACTTTTTTGGGATATTTAATCTAGTGGTTAAAATACCCAAAACCAAGTTGTTTTTAAAGTAAACCTTTTAATTTGATGGAGGGAAATCATTTTATTGACAGTCCTTTCAATTCTTATAAAATAAATGCAACCTGATTGCGTTTTTTCAATTTAACTTGTCTTTCTTTAAATCGTCAAAAACTTTTCATTTGTATTTCATAACTTCCTTAATTGGTTGGAAATGTCCACATATATTTAAATCAGCTATTTGCAGATTTTCTTTAAATAATTGTGGAGGATGCTGTACATCTCTGAATCTGGTGCAGTTTTTGCATGGTGACTCCAAAGCCCTAAGATGATTTATTATTAAACGAAAAATATTCCTCTTAAGTCCCAGGATCTTTGTACATGTAGTTTGTAAAATTCCCAGTTTACTTTTTATTTCCTTATTTGTTCACATATTTGTTTTCATTCAACAGTTTAATTCTCTTTATCTTTAAATCTGAAAGCCTCAGCCACTCTAGCAAAGCAGTTTTTATATATTATGTTAAATTACCTCATCTCGGGTTTTGGGGATATTGCACAACTTTTCTAAGCCTTCAAGTTGACAGAAGACAGAAGAAATGTCTCAGTGTTTGAACAGGGTGATGAGTAAGATGGTTTGCAGACAAACTTCCAAGCAAACCTGAAAACAAAGTCGGAGTCATAAAAGCTACACAGAGTGTCAAGAAAAATAAAGAGTCCACTAACTGACTCCCACAGATATCTGATCCCAGCATCGCGTGCATCTGGGATTATGAGAAGAGGCCGATCAAACAGGCGGCAGAAATTTATACACAGTCTAAAACATTTTAGCAACTTTATGTACTGAAGACTTAGTACTTCTGTGTTTTTACTTTTTGTCAAAAACTACATGTCTTTTGGGGGGGAAAAAAACGCATTTAATCTCAGTTGAGGTTATTTTGACACTTATTTCTGTTTTTCTTCTAGATTCTGGCGCTGTTTCCATTTGATGACATCCAGATCTCCGGAAGGTCGGTGGTGACGTTTTGAACACTGCCAGATGATGGAGTATAACACACCTGGAGCCTGAATGCAGCTGGAACTTTTTGATTTAAATAATTAAAGTTTTTTTTTAACTAAGTTGTTTATAAAATAGTGGCTTTATACATAGTTGACTCTAATATCTAGTGAGAAATGTGCACCATATTAATCTGCTCTTCTGATGGGAAATGAAGCGATTCCGCTTAAACTGAACGCTGATTTACAAAAACAGGATCAGGATGTGTTGTTCTCAACTTCAAAATGTGCCCCTATGCAAGTGCCAAACTATCAACGTAGGTGCCCCCAAATATGCTACCTCTTCTTCAAATGGAAATTATTTTAGCCGCATTGATTTTAAAGACGGTCTGTGCATATAATGATGAAAGCATGTCCATTCATGTTTGGTTTAGAGAATGCATTCGTAAGCAGATGATATTTTGGCTTCCTTTAAATTGCAAAATTTACCTTTCTGCAAACTAATCGCACCCCTGCTTATGACATCAAACTTATTGCCAGTATAAAAAATGTAATATATTAAAAAATAAAACGCAGCTTAATGTTTCCTCTTTTTTTTAAGGTTTGCTGCTTTGTGATGTAGAACAATGTGTCTATTTATCTCTTCTTGTACTCTTTGTCTGCAGAAAGCCGCAGATGTTCCTTTGCATGTAATTACACTGGCCTCTCTTGCTGCAACGAGCAGTTCATTTATTTTGTAATAAAAGTTAAAACAACATTTGCATGTGTGTGTTCTTTTTCTGGGAAAAGGAAGTTTTGATTCTCATTAATGTGTTTTGGCACTGCTTTTGTTGGTGCACACCCTAACCTGAATTAGCTGTGGAAAGTCCAGGTTTGCTCAAGTATCCTTAAAACCAAATCAGGCATGCATGCAAGAGCCTTTGTGAAAAATAGAAATAATTTGAGTGAAGATGATTTAAAGACCAAAGCTAATTTTTAATTATATAAAACTTGCACTGTAGGTCAGCTTTTATGATTGTATTCAGTTTGCACGGTTTATCCTCCTGACAAAGTTCTTTTTTTGTTTCCTGTCACCTGCCCCTGCAAGGTGTAACTTTTGTTTTACTGTAAGTGTCTTCTTCCTTATTGCATTTACAATACAATGAACAAAGGGCGGTTGGAAATTCCACCCCACTGGATCTCATTTGTAAACACGCCGGCAGCTAAACTGGTTCACATGGAGGGCTTTTTGACACAAAGACTCTCTTGCATGTGATGATACCCAGGTAATCTGTTGCAAGCAGGCTTGTGTGCAGAAATTCTGGTAAATTCGGAGCAGTGCAAAAATGATTATACTTGTGTAAACAGCTGGAACACAGTGTTATGCAACTGTACCTACTTCCCTATTCAACTGACCTGGGAAACTCTAAAGCTATTTGTGTTTTGTGTCTCTGTTGGTCATTCTGGTAAAGACCTGCAAGAAAGAGGCTCTAAGCATTGTGCGGTTTTCTATACAGTAGAAAGCATTGCAAAAAAAATAAAATCTCGCTTTACTCAGAAGTTCAGAAATTTTTTAGAAAACATTTTGCTTACTGCACTAAATGCTTCAGTTCATACAGCTACTGACGTGAGAGGATGTTTGACCAATTCTCAAATATTTGCACTAAAAATTTCCACAAATAATTAATTTAGTGTGTAATTTGTTTCTACAAACAAGCCACACATAATTTAATGCTGTATTGCATGCTGCTGGAGCTAATAGTTATATTGTGCAGAATTTGCATAGCTCTAAAGATATTATAGATGAAATAAAACCATATTAAAATATGCAGAAAATTCAACCATGGGGATATATAACTGATTGAAAATTTGCTTTATTTTATTTATTTTTTTTACAATTTCTTGCTAAATTATTCACACATTTTGATCTTTTTCACACTTTAATGTATTTTTTGTGACATGCCAACACAAAATAGTGCACAATTTTGCAGTATAAAGAGAAAGATGAAGGAGAGAAGGATTTATAGTTTCCCATTAAAGTTGTTGATTGTGCAAAAATGTGAAAGATATGAAGGGTTGTGAATACTTTTTGGAAGGGACCTTAAACTTGAAATTGCTCTTTGGTATCTTGTACATTACTGCTGATGTCACCATTTGTTAGAAAAGAACCAAGGGATCAGTTTTACTGTGCACAATAACTTTTTACTGGCAGAAAAGCCAAAGTATGAGTTTTCCACAAACTGTGGTAGAGAAGGTTCCCACGTCTTTCACTTTGACATAAGAATTAAATTGTTTACACAGTTTAGTAACACATGAATTTGGCTCTTTGTATTTGATTATCTCAGTGAGGCTTTTTGATTTGCAGTGGAAAAATCTGCCACTTCACTAGGTCACGGTTGAGTAATCCTACCTACCCGTCTTTATCTTCTCCTACTGTTTGACCTCTCTACCTTTTGTGCACCACCCTCAATATTCTCTTTTAATTTGCTCCATGGAAAATGTTCAGCTGTGAGCTCTACTGAGGTGTATGTCTTACATTAAGCTCTAACCTTAGGAGGTGTAAAACCCCTGCTGAGCATAACAGAAAAGTCTCACTCAGACAGGAAGACAGTGCGTGAGTTACATAAAGATAAAAAGATATGAAGATCTTATAGATCTCTTCACTCATGAATAGACAGAATATGTAACATAAACAAAGGTGATGTATCATGTTAAATTAGTCTGAAAGGTTGGATTTAATGACATTACAGTGTTTTTCCCCTTCTGTAACTTGTAGATAAAGAAATGAAAAAAATGTCAAACCAGTGTGTTAAATAAAACAAAAGTTAACAAAATCTAAAAATAAGATGAATGGAGCAAGGTGACACTTTAAAACCTGTTAGAGGCTGCATAGACTTGAAACTGGGGCATAAGTTCATCTTCCTGTATGACAACATCAAGCACACAACCGCAGCTACGATGGAACAGTTTAAATCAAAGCATCTTGACATTTTAAAATTCTTCAGTAAAAGTGTGGTGAGACTTCAAAATTGTTGTCTATCTATCCCTTACTATCCACCTAATCTTATTGAGCTTGGGCTATTTCACAGAGAATAAGGAACTGCATTTTGAATTACTAGACATGAAAAGCTTACAGTTATTCCCTCACTGACTTGCAACTATAATTTCAGCAAAACACATTTCTAAAAAAGCATTAAGTGAGAGGAGTACCTACATACTGGTTATTGTAAGCAAACATTCAAAAAAGGATGTACCCATTTGCTACTTGGTAGGCCTACTTATCTACCATATGAAGACCCAGTAACCAACACTAAAATTTCTAATTCTAACAGATAGATCCAGGAGTACTTAATAGACGTTTTTCCTAGAAAATGGACCAAAAACAAGTATTTAATAAAAGACAGAGAAATTATACATGCATTGAAGTTTTAACCTTCTTGTTCTCCTTACATTTACAGTTTTTCTGGCATTACTACTGTTGAATACGTGAGTTTGGCCTGCAGTACCTTCTCCCGGCCGACAGGATGCAGTGTCGGCGGGATGGGGACGTTTTCAACCTCCTGCATCCTACTGGTGTTCATTAAAAAAAAAAAAAAAGAAGGGAGGCTTTCCTGTTGAAGTGTACACATCATCTTCAGATGATAAGTGGAAAAAACTGGCTTAAAGGCGGATATTCAGGGAGCAGAGACACAGGTCCTAACATTTTAAAACATCTCGTCCTGTCCGACCGGAGCGGCTTCATGCTGCGTCACCGCGAAGACGTTTGAGAGCTGCTGCCGGGTGTGGGGCCACTGAGAGTGGGGGAGAAAATGCCTTCTTTCTCGTGGAGGTAACCTCTTTTTTTATTTCAGACGTGCAGGACCTGCGGAGGTGTGTTTTAGGTGTGGATAAGTTGAGCTGTCTCAAGTTAAGGATTTGTTTTTCAAAAACAAATATGAATAAATAAGGAGGCGTCATAACATGTACACTGTTTAACGATGTTGTGCATATTTTTGGTTAATTGTTTTATCATAAATAACTGTATTATTGATCTTCGCGATAATAGATGATGTTTAGGTGAATGCTGGAGCCTCCAAATATGTGGGGAAACATTTACACGCATTGAAAAGCTTACTCTTGCAAATGAAAAACGTGAAAAAACGTATTAAAGATATTATTCAGCTTTTGTATTTTTCTCACTAACAAGTGTACACTGACAATAAATTCACAGTTAGCAATTAAGTATGGGTTCCCACTGCAGGGTTTTGCAAAAAGTAAACTTTTTCTAAGCAGAAACATGCAAATTCGTCTATTTGGGTCGATGACATCACAAGAGGCCCAATAATTGAGCTGCTCAATTATGCATAATTTAGCAATTGTAATAGATTGTGACAAAGATTATGAAGTATTTGAGTTGCAAGGGGTCCTATTAGGTATTTGTCCATGTTATATTTTTTATGGAAACTAAGATTTCAATGCATAATATAGGCTGCACATTATGTAATTGTGAAAATCTTGCTGAAAATTGCAATGAGTAACCTGAATTTTGTGACATCTTGTGCTACACAATTTGCCAACCAGTCATTGTGAGTTATATTATCACAGCTCACTGAAATATTAAGTGTAAACAACAAGAGAAGTTAGGAAATCCTACTATAATATCCTATCAAATACTGATTCCAAGTAATCTTTTCTGATTTCTGTGTTGGGCAGCAATATAGACATCAACATCGAACGTCAGCATCTTCCTTACTAAATACATCAGTCAGACTATATGAGTTTTAGCACAACTTGACCTAAATAAATTGCTGGAGATCTTCAATAAGAAAATCAGGTCATTGCAGTCTGCTCGGCTTCTCTTCGCAAACAGCTTCTATGTGTGTTATTGGTGCCAATTTTTTCTGTGATCCATCTGGTGTTCCCACATTCAGCTCAGATGTTTTTCTGCAGCCATGCAGAGTACAAGTAAACGCCTAAGATGGGGTACTTTAATTTGAAAACAGGCAAATAGATGAAAAATACAAATGGATATAGTCAAGAGCTTCAATCATTTGCTTAGTGCAGTGTGTGATTTCTCCAGCGCTGTATGGAAACATATTTTCTGAAAGTTTTATATTCATGAAATAATGATTTACATTGAAATTAAAAAAAAGACTTTTAGATATTGCTGTAAATATATGAAACTCTCTTGATTTCACAGAAAATCCCTTTAATTCGTCTCCCTCGGGAGCCAAGAAATCAGAGTTATGTCTCGCATCTCGTATTTCGTTGCGTGTCTCCTGTCGTTCATCCCTCACAGGACACATTTAACACTCCTTCCTCTCTCAGGTGAAATTCGGCTGTGTTTTCTCTGGAGTGCAGCAGCTTGTGAGCTGCATTCCTCCATGTAATGGACTTCTTGTTCATAGGCTGGGTCCTGGTGCAGTGGGCTGTTGGTTGACAAGAGCACAGCGCACAAAGAGATCCTGTGTTCAGGTCAGGCCCCTGTGAGGCGAGGGCCCGCCTCTTTCTAAAGAGGATACTTGACACTCAGCAGCAAGAGTATCACCTTTATGTTGGACGGAGCTGTTTTTTCTTGTGACTAGCTTGACAGCTTGATGATATTTTGATTAACTATAGTGTAGTCGGCCTACATACATGCCAAGTGTGGTTTTACTTCATTTTACCGCACCTGTGAATTACAGTGTACACAGAAGAAGGTTTTTGACATAGTGAGCTGCATCAACAACGAATCCAGTGGCTGAAGTTGAGGTGAAGACGTAGCATTTCCTAAAAATCAGTACTGTTTCCTGTTACCAGTGTATCTAAAATTAATTCTGCTTTTCCACCAAAAATGTGAATGATTTTCTCATTGCCTTGTTAAATGTTGAGGTTGTTATTTCTATGATTATTGGCTCTTTGTAGCTTGCAGTGAGAAAAGTTTAAATGCATGCAACAAAGGCATGAACTTTATTTAATTTAATTTAAATTTCTTGGCAGAATTTTTAAATTGTTTTAAATGACTTCCTTTCCTTACATGATCCTGGTTTTTATTTGTAGACTAGATATTTTCAGCACTTTAACTTGCTATCCATCTGATAACCATTTGTGATTACTGTCGATTAGGACACCTATGTAGCTGTTGATTTGTACAATCCAGTAGTATCTCACTTTGAAATAGCCCCACAGCATAATACTTCCACCACTATGCTCAACAGTTGGTATGATGAGCTGGTAAACTGGAACTTGTTCTCCTAGGGAATGCTCACATGTTCATTTTAAAATCTGATATATATTTTACAAATGGTCAGTTACACCGTTGATGTTTGGGATAATATATTCTTCTGTTAAAACACAACACTTTCCTTCACCCCTTTAGGGTTTGGCCTGCACTTGTGCACCTGTTTTTCCCCTGCGCAGTAATTGCAGAAGATCCCTCGTTGCTGAACAGCTGGCACGATGTCTGGTTCTTCCGTTTCCTCGTCAACATGCTGGGATACGCCACCATCATCGTCCCAGGATATTTCCTCATTAGTTACTTCAAACGCTCTAATTACCTGGACAGAGGTTTGAGACATTTAGTTTCCCTGAACAGACTGTTTCTCACCTAATTCCTTCCTTGAAATATGTTTGTTTTTTCTCCCTTAACGTTCAGGTAGTGGGCTTTGCTATCCGCTCATAAAGACTTGCGTGTTTGGCGGCGAGGACAAGAGCGGCCTGTTGGACGATGTGTCCGTCTCAAGCAGGAACGAGCCTGATTCAGGCTCATCAGTCAAACAGGCTATAAAGTTAATGTTTTGCGCAGCTGGACTTCAGGTAGGGGATCCTCCCAGAACCAACAGTCACTGTAAACATGGAGCTAATAATGAAACTACGTCATATGTCTTCTCACACAGTATACGGGCGGCTTAGAAAGTGCGGCTTTCTAAGCCGCACTTTATGAAAAATAATTCTTAATCACTAAAACTAAATTGTCCAAACAATCAGAGTACTTTTCAGACTAAATATACATTCAAGTTTCATACAACGGATAATGGATAAGTTTCACACTTATCCATTCTTTTCTAGTTAACATTTGCGTCTAGATCTGAAGAGCTAAAGTTTGCCATCTTCTTCTTAGGTTTCTTATCTGACGTGGGGAGTCCTCCAGGAGAGAGTGATGACTCGCTCCTATGGAGCCATAGCTCCAGACCACGACGGTGAGAAGTTCAAGGATTCCCAGTTTTTAGTCTTCATGAACCGCATCCTGGCGCTGACTGTGTCTGGACTCTGGTGTGTATTGTTCAAGCAGCCTCGCCACGGCGCACCCATGTACAAATACTCTTTCGCTTCTCTCTCCAACATCCTGAGCAGCTGGTGTCAGTACGAGGCCCTGAAGTTCATCAGCTTCCCCACGCAGGTCCTGGCCAAGGCCTCTAAGGTCATTCCCGTCATGCTCATGGGGAAGCTCATTTCTCGTAAAAGCTACGAGTACTGGGAGTACTTCACCGCAGTGCTGATCTCCGTCGGCGTCAGCATGTTCCTGCTGTCCAGCACGACGAGCAAGCACCCGTCCACCGTCACCACATTCAGCGGCGTCGTCATCCTCGTCGGCTACATCGTCTTCGACAGCTTCACGTCCAACTGGCAGGACAATCTGTTCAAGTACAAGATGTCATCCGTGCAGATGATGTTTGGGGTCAACCTGTTCTCCTGCCTCTTCACCGTTGGCTCGCTGCTGGAGCAGGGTGCCTTCTTCGAGTCGCTGGCCTTCATGACGCGCCACTCGGAGTTTGCGTTCCATGCCGTGCTGCTGTCCGTGTGCTCGGCGTGCGGACAGCTCTTCATCTTCTACACCATCAACCAATTTGGCGCTGCCGTCTTCACCATCATCATGACGCTGCGCCAGGCCTTTGCCATTCTTCTCTCCTGTTTCCTCTACAGCCACTCCGTCACCATCGTCGGGGGCTTCGGCATCGCCGTGGTTTTTATCGCGCTTTTCCTGCGGGTTTACGCACGCAGCCGCATGAAGTCGAGCCGGCAGTTGTCACTGCCGCAGAAGGTGTAGCGCTCCGGAGGCGCACCAAACTACGAAGTACGACCACGTTTTCTGTGGTGCTATTTGTCTTTTTATTTGTTTGCGGTTTGTTTCCTAGTTATTTTATGCTTTTACTTCGGATGGTTTGTTTTGCTTTTGTAGATAGTGGTACAAAAAAGGGAGTTTTGACTGTCACAGATGCCCCTAAGGGGCCAACATAGCATATATGGTCAGAGGCTTCGAGTGCCTATATGATTGTCTTACATTTTAAACTCCAAACAGCCTCTGGAGCTCTATCCCCCTTGAATTATGTGTTTGTTTTCTACTTTTAACCACCATATGTGGCTTTTGCAGCCAATTTAAGGTAACTGTATGCCTCAGCATTAATCAACTCTATCCAAAAAACAACAAATGGGTCAGCTTTTTCTTAAAGATGCTTTATTTATCTCTGGGTTACAGAAATACCATATAAACAGTTTAATGCTGAGAGTAAACATCTGTGTCTTTATGTAAAATTTTATATTTTAAAATTGGAATTACAGTTTTGTAAACACATTAGATGCATTTCTGTTAACTTGTCCAATATATAACAAATGGACTGTAAAAAGTACATAATTTTAATTAGACATTATAGTACCGATTGCATTTTTATTTTTAATTTGGTTTTAAGTTTAAAACATCTGTTCAAGAAAACAAAAAAAAATTAAATATGTCCTTTATTTTCTTTTCAATGAGCTTTTCTGTTGTTTTCTTTTCTAAAGGACTGACTGGTTTGTTTTTATGTGAATGTTTGGATGAACACTGTCACAAAGATGTGAGGTTACTGTAGTTTTCAGGTCAGAATGCACACAAGGGAAATGCAATGTTACTGGTACTTGGTTTTTATCATTCTATTACTTTTCTTTGGTAAATGGATTAATAATAAAACCTGTTAAATTAACGTGACATTATCTGGTGAAGGTTTTTTTTTTTTTTTTTAAAGGGAACACAGACTTGAGAACCACACCACTTACAGATACAGCACCTCACAAAACTATTCTGATCTCTTTTGTCACTTTACAACCAAACACTTGAATGTGTTTCATTGGAATCTTTATGTTGGAGATTCTAGCTGTGAAGTATTTTACAAATAGAAGTCAGAAAACATTTGGGGTACATTTTTACTGTCCTCCCCATACTAATGAAACCAACAGTTACTGCCAGAAGTCTGTGATGGTGAAGTTGGGCCATTGTTGATAGGAGAAAAAAGAAGTACATATTCTAAAAAAAAAAAACTTTTTGAGTTTACTATCAGAAATTTTCTAGGAAAAAATCTGAAATTTCTGAACTTAAAAAGTTGAAAATTTGATAGAAAACTGGAAATTTTGAGACTTTCCAAGTTTTCTCCTCCTCCAGTCTTTGTTTTTTAGATAAAGAGGATCACAAATATACATTGTTTTATCTTAAATACATTTTAGTTTTAAATGTTTTTTTTTTTTTTTTTGGCCGGCAACCACTTTTGACTTTTATTCCCCAAAGACAAAAAGGTTAGACAATCTGACGTAAGGGACTCAACAAATATGAAGTAAGGTTCTCTATTCAGATGAGACTAAATTTTATCTTCTTGTCTGAACACACCAGATCTACAGTAAAACATGGTAGTGGCAGGATCATCCTTTTCTTCAAGCTCAGCAGGAAAAACCTGGAAGAAAACCTGGTTGAGACTGTTAAAAGACTTGAGATCTCATTGAACACGTGTAAATTAACATTTCCCCTTCATACAGATGACTTGTGTGACAAGAAAAAGGCAATGTTTGGCACTGTAAAAGTCTCTGTGCTGTCATGATGTGGTGGGAGTTTAGTTTGCAGGGGTTGGATGGTCACACCAAATCAATGCAAAGCCCCTCAGATTGGTCAGCTTTAACTTCATGATTTGTTGGTGACTTTCTGTCCCAACAAGCATCTCTGTTGTCTCAACCAGATGAAGAACTGCTAGCTTAAACCCATAACCAAAGGTACAATTGTTCTATTGGTGACCCAACACTTTCATTAAACACTTCACTTCATTTGTATTTTGACTTCAGGACACTTTAAATTAGTAATTTCATTATTTTTCCACATGCCAATATTTTTTGTACTCATTCCACTCTTTCTTATTCGAAGCGACGCCAACCCGAGTTATTTTCGAAATACGTCTGAAGTGCTCTTTGCATGTTGCACGGATGCATTAACCAATCCGTTCTTATGATTCACCGAAAATCAAACTGAAGACCGGGTTTGACTGTGAAGTGTGAGAAAGCGTTTCCCCCTTGTTCATTAATCTGAAGATGCTAGCGGGGAAATCCCCCAGCTCCTCTTGTTTCAGAAGGTTTAATGTAACGCTGCATCATCGTCACAGCATTTCCAGTGCTCTTTTCAATAATTCAAATGAGTTACCAAAAGACAAGAAAGGTCAGATGAAAGAGAAACCAGAGACACATTGCCCTATGATTTCAGCCCCTGGTGGACCAGTCACTTTGAACTCTCGCTTTGACTGCAGGGACAACCAAACCAAGAACTCTGACTATTTATTGGCCACCATGAATTATACAACTGTCTTAAATTAATCCGGAGATTCCCGAAATAATCTTTTCATCTTCAACATCACCTGCTCTGGAGGAGAGGTTAGAGGTCATAAATCATCATCTTCACCACTTTTCCCTTTCAGTTGTCTCCAGGCTTGCATCTGAAGATAGTGACATTCATTTCCATTCTGAAAGTTGAAAATGATGTAAAAAAAAAAAAAAAAAAAAAAAGGTCACTTATTATTAATGCCTCCAGCTTTAATGTGAGCATGAGACAAATATATAGAGATGTGTTCAGCGAGGAGAAGAGATGGTAAAGAAAGAGAGGTTGTTTGAAAGCAGTAGCTTGGAGACCAAATGGAACGGCACCCTACCTAGGGATTTAAAAGCCCTCCCTGCTGAGCCCAGTTAGTCTTTAATTTACTATGCAGCCAAATGTGTGGTTGTGCAAAAAATAATCAGCAGTGACCAGACGAAGCTGAAAATTGGACATTTTAAGGGCCCTATGGAATAATTTGTCTCCACCAAGTTAGTTTTTTATGATGTAAACAAATGAAAAACATGATAATTTAGGCAGGAAAGAACACAGTAAAAGGAGAATGAACTATTTATATGGGGAGCTTATTTTCTAGATAATCTGTATTTGTTTTGACTTAGCTGCTCTACAGTAATGTAGCTGCCAAAACGTTATTCTGAGGACCCTGTCAGAATATTCTGACTGGCAGTCCAGTCAAACCAGCCAATCTGTGAATCTCTTTTCTGCCACTGTACCTTTTCCTCCTAAAATGTCCTAATCCTGTTTAGAACAAAGTAAATGTAGTGATGCACAAACTGTTGTTCATTTGGCTCAGACACGGAAAAAAAGAAATCCAAGCACTGAAGCAGCTAATAGAGCCATAGAAGTGGAATATTTACAAAAAGGAGGTATAATTCCTTCCATTTTAGCCTTGTGGACAGGAGAAAAATGAAATGTAAGAAACCCTTTTCATTCCACCAAGTATAATACAAACAAGAGGACGTCCACCAAGCGTTTGTGCTAATTTCCCACAAGTCTTTGCACCACCGTTAAGAAATTTTATTTAATTTTGCCACATTAGAGGGTTTCAAACAGGAGCGACCTATTTAAGATCATGCCAGTGCATCTCAATTGTATTTAAAATCCAGACTTTGACTAGGCTGTGGGAATCATTGTAATATTTTTGGTAATTATGAGACAAGCTTTTGTTTTCTTATTGGTCAGCTGTGATTTTCATCTTGCAACTGCGCTTCATTTCCGTCCAGTTTTTTGTTGTATTTTTGGATTATAACCGAGGCAAGTGAGGCATGCATAGCTTTAGATGTTGTCCTTGGATCTTTTGTTATGCTTAGTTCTGTTTTCTCCATTTGTAGATAATGGCTCTCACTGTGGTTAAATGGAGTCCATCAGCCTTAGAAATCAGTTTCTAACCCTTTCCAGACCGATAGATGCCAGCGACTTTGTTTCTCTGCTCAGATATTGGGCCAGTGTGTGGATTGTGAAATGAATCCAGCCCAAAATTGTGGCTAATTACAAGTTAATTCATGATTTAATAAGACTGGTTAATAGTTTTTACATATGGAGAAGTTGGTTTGGATCCATTTTCTTCCTCTTAGATGACAAAATCATAGTTTCACAACTTTTTTCTTAATGTACTCAGAACATTCTTGCTTGTCTTCTGATTTTAAAATGTGTTTAATCCTCTAAAACATTTCAGTTATACAAACAAAAGTCAAAACAGATCAAATCTGTAATTTTTCACAGCTATATATGGTAGTGAACATTTTGTTTCAGACGGGTGTGGCTGTAAAGGCTATTTCTGTGCATTTTAAAATATTTTATCTGCTTTAAGAGCAATAAAAAGACTGTTGTGGTTTGACTGTATTTCACGATTTCAAGAAATCTGTCCTCTGAGGCTTTTGTAAGGCCACAGTCACAAAGAGCAACCTAAATTAATCAGGGATTTATTTTAGTCATCTACTACATGAAAAGAAACCCAATTTGAGTGCTAAACAAAAAAATTTACATTTGCATAAAATTTGAGTTATGTGCGCCTAAGGATTTTTAAATCAGTTGGACCAGTTTCCAGTTTTGTCGATATACTTCTTGCTCACTGAATGTGTGGAAAGGAATCAAGCTGGTCTTGTGTTTTAATGGCTGAGCTATCAATGTATAGTTTTAAAAATGATCAACAAACAAGATGGGAACTGTGCACAATGGCCAAATATGTACAGAACGTCACACTCAAAGACTTTAGTCTTAAACAAAATACTGTGACACAATAGATTTGTACATTTAACATTTTTTATTTTTCTATGATATACTGTGTTTTTAATTTATAATATATTGAATATGCTTCAAGACGACAACTAAGATAAATTACTGTGAATTGTACATATTTGCAATTATGACTTAACTTCTTAAATTAGACATGATTTGCTCCAGGGTGTCTGCACATCCTTAAAAAGTATTAAATTAATGTATCTAAACTTCAGGTCTTAAACTGTTTTCAATTAATTTAAAAAATGAGTTAGCTTTTGTTACGTTAATTGTACTTCTTAATTTTTTTCTGGCACGACTATTTAATCTTGTATATTCTTTTTTCTCGCTGAACTTTATTATTACATGAAAGTTTGAGCCACAAACTGACATCTGCATTCTGCGACTACTGCTTGCTAACTGCTAACATAACCTTGTTAGCTAGCTAGCTAGCTTTTTACTACCATAATTGGTAAGAACGTTTAGTTTTTTTCGCCAACTAGCTGGACAATGTTCATCTTTGCCATTGGCTCTCTTAACTACAGTTATCAGAACTCTCTGCTATTGAACTTCTATCATTCATGAAAATGTTTATAAGATGCAAATCTCACTTTCTCACATCAGGATTATTTCCATCATTTGTGAACAATTGCAAAGTATTTTCAGATACTTTCTTCTGGTTTCATGTTTTCTACTTTGCAAATACCTGGCATTTCAACTATGGTGTGTAGAGTTTTCATATCCACTGTGGTTTCGTTGTTGTCGGGTAAAGTCCTTGAACCAACCATTTTTGAATATTTCACACCAGTGCCAGCAGATGTGTTAACCCAATCATAATGGTGCTACTTTCCATTTTTGATATTGCACACTTATTTTCTCACTTCCACATGTGTAACTTTTCTCCCCACATGGAAAGTGGAAGTGTTATTGGTCGTGAATGCTGAAAAATTCCTACACACTGGTTCTTTTAGCAGCAGTTGAACCACAGCATTTCCAACACCGCCACACAACGCTGTAGAGTAAGAGTGGAGAATAAACACTGAGTGACAGACCACATGTGATTGTTCACTCCCTTTCAGCTCATCGTAAAGGTGACTGTGGGTGTTTGCATTTTATACCTCATGATACAGGGCTCGAATTCTCTTCTGCAGGCCATTTTTTATCATCTCATCTAGCTTTCTTTCTTCTTTCTTCTTGATGTGGGCATCAATCCTGTTCCTGTCGAGTGTTTACGAGGTTCAGTCAAACCCACCACCTCCTGACGTAGCAGAAATGTTTCAGATCATGAGTAGTAGTTCTGTGTTTACGCTCACATTGAACCTTCTAAATGTCATTGAAACCTGATAGCACGCTGGCATGACGGATATGATGTCAAATTTCACCTTATCTCCTTGAGGCTGTATTTGTAACTCTGTTCATGACTGTAACTCTCTGCAGATGTGTTATCGTTGATTGTGAAACAGAGGTAACTAGTAATCGATGGCACCATGACATATGCCAAAGACACACAGAGACGCTAAGCAAAATATGTCAGGAATTAATCATAGAGACTGAAAGACTTGCCAACGAGAGGCATTTAGTTTGATGGTTGCCACATTTAAAGGTGATTTAGCTGCATTACCAGACACGTAGAGCTGCAAAGGTCACAAGATGCATTTATACCTCAAAGCCCACTGACACACCAGGACCCCCCACTCTGAAATATTTCAATTTGCATTTGTGGTTGAGAACAGATTTACACAAGAGACTCGAATATTTCCACAGGAAGTCTTTCGTTTTGAAAGGGGGAGTAGTGGGGGGAAAATCAGGTCTGAACATTTCACCTTTGAACTGGATGAAAATGGAAGTACATGCTGACTCATGATGACTTTCACTGAGATTGTTTCCAGTAGCACTCGACTTCAGCAGAGGGATTTGATAAAATGTCCCTTTCATGTTACGTAATTCATCGTTTTCAATCTTGACCCACTGCGGAGAACAGAAAGACTTCTTCATATTTGTCACCAAACAAAAGCTGATAATGTGAGATGCAATGATTTGAGAAATTCTCCACTGATCTGTTTTTTTTTCTTTTTTCTGGAAATGTTGAGACCACATATATGGACAGATACCAACATAACCCCCACTGCGTGTCATCAGCTTGTATTGATTTTAAACCTGTTAAAGTTCAAAGCACAGGTTTAAATGAGTGTTGCTTATATGTCATCCAGTAAGCCACCCGTTTTTTAAAAAGTAGGTTACTTTAAAGCTCATTTCCTGTAAAAGAAAACATTCAGGTAATGATACACAGATGTTTCCCCTGAGATCTTAGATTTAGCAGCCTTCAAAGAACTTTCTGTAAAGTTGTTTGGTACATGCAATGTTGGGAAAGCTTCACAGAAAGTACTATAAAGGTTCCCAAATGCCTAATTTGTAAAACCCTAGGACTTCCAGCTGACCTGGAATCTTTAGGGAATTTATTTAAATAGATTTCTGTAAGTAGAACCCATTCGGATAAATTGTGGGGACATTCCTCAATAGTTACCTGAAGGACATTGTGAAAAATCTTTAGAGAATGTACAATTGAGAGGCATTTTATTAAACTGTTCACCAACAAACCTCTGAAGGCTTCACAGAGGAGATCTAATTTTCCTGAGGTCAAATTAAACTCAAGAGGATTAGAGAGTTTTCTTTTTGCTTCAATGCAGCTGTACATTAACTTTTTTATAGGCTCCAATATATTTTCCTCAATAGTCTTTTAAAACATTAACTGTGAAATTTAATATCAGTCACATGCAGCATAAATCTTAGCTTGAGGAAGTGTAAAAATAGGCCTTCTTTTCCCTAAATGACACAGATGAAGTTCCCCGCAGCTACTCTGACAGTGGCACATGTGAGCTGCAGTGTTGAGGAGGGAGAGACACCCACATGTCAGTTTTACTGACAATAGCAGAAAAGCTGCCGGTGCCACCCCCTCACACTTTTTAAGCACATGACTTCCAGGAAACCTATACGTGATACGTTTCCCCCTCAACAACGTAGCTTATGGCTCATACTTTCAAGATATCTGTGCTCTTGGTGTACCTTTTTATGCTTTGCTTTTTCAGATTTATCTAAAATCACAACTGATTTTGTTTTTTCCATTAAAAGGTCAAGAGAATTGGTGCCATGTTATACAAGTACAAAGGTGTGAAAATAAGCTAACCAGTGCATTTATTTACAAATTTACTAGTATTTGCCAACAGAAAGCATTCATGCCCTTTAACTTCTTTTCAGTTACAAAGCAAATCTTAATGAGTTGTCTTCTACAAAAAAAAGAAAAAAAAAGAAAAATACAGTTTGGGGTTATGCTGCTGCGTAACAACTGCGATTGAGGTCAAACTGGTCTTTTTATCTTAAGATTTTATGTGCAAGTATAATTCATGGTTCCAATTACATGTCATCCACGTCCCAAAGCAGTTAAGAAACTATAGCAAACACCATGTTGGAATGTGGGCATGCTGTTCTCAAATACATATAGTTACCAGGGCACAACTTCCACCCAGTACACAACACCAGTAGGATTTTTAGCAGATAATCTTATGGGGATTTTGGTCAGTCACCTTTCCCCTATTCAGTTCAAAGAACCACTGAAGGAACTGAGGAAGGACAGACTTGAGGTCTAGATGTAGCACTTATCAGCAAGTTGATATTTGTCAAACATTTGTGGGAGTTGAGGTTGAAACACTGAAGGACAGAAAAAAATAAAATAGTCACTTCAATTTCTGTATTAAATAGTCACTCAATAGCAGAGCAGTTTGTTCTGAGATGTGCAAGTTGCTATGGAAACACCTTTTGTAAACAGATGTAGGGGTGGGACCAGCTAAGAGATGTACATCCTAGAGCTGTATCTCCCCCTAGTGGAGAGATGTGGGGTTAACAGTCAATGTAACCAAATATGAATTTATAGTTTCAAAGTAAGTGCATGCAGATATGCACCTTAGCAATGAAAGAAGAGATACAAAGTAAGGTATTACATCTTTATTTTTTTTGCAAAAAACAAGACTTGGAATACAGTTGAACCTGCAGTCAGGCAAAGGAATCATACAGTCTTCTCTCCATGCAGCATTGCACATAACATTACCCCTCCCCAAGAGACTCTGGACTTTGATAATGGAATGCAACAGTCCCATATTAGAACATTTACCATTAACATTTAAGTTGGAACATTACTTTAAAAAAAACAAAAGGTCACCTTAAACTTTCACAGCAAAAATGAAAACTGCTTCTCTTTAAAGGTCTTGCAGTGTATGGCTCCAGTAACACCAGGCCTACACTACAGGAATGTTTAATAATTTGCAGTTACTGCACTTTAAAAGGATGAACAACGGCAAAAGTGGGGCTAAAGTGTTTGGAATCTGAGTGAAGGGTCGGCTTAATCAACTTCTTCCATGCGTGAAGCATCATCGTCTCCTTCTAGAGGCGGCATCTCTTCTGGGACAGATGTGGAGGTGGCCTCCTCTGTGGGAATATCCTCATCGTCGATACCTAGAAGACAAGCAGTTGTTGAATCATCTTTGAAATACGAGAGATAAATAAAGCTTGATAAATTAATTTAAGTGTGCCCTTACCCAGGCCAAGTTTGATCATTCTGTAGATTCTGTTGGAGTGGGTCTGTGGATCATCCAGAGAGAATCCAGAGGACAGCAGGGCTGTTTCAAAAAGCAGAACCACAAGGTCTTTGACAGCTTTGTCGTTCTTGTCAGCCTCGGCCTTCTGCCTCAGGGTCTCCATGATTGGGTGGTCTGGGTTGATCTCCAAGTGCTTCTTGGCCATCATGTAGCCCATGGTGGAGTTGTCCCTGAGCGCCTGGGCCTTCATGATCCGCTCCATGTTTGCCGTCCAGCCATAGGTGCTTGTGACGATGCAGCAGGGGGATGACACCAACCTGTTAGACACGGTGACCTATAAAAGGCAGGATGGAGCATTAAAGGGTGAAGTTAAACAATCCTCAACACATTCAGTCTAGTCAAGCCTTCAAGTTACCAACCTTCTCCACTTTCTTGTCCAGGATCTCCTTCATGAGCTTGCACAAGTTCTCGTATTTGGCCTTGTCCTCCTCCATCTTTTTCTTCTCCTCCTCATCCTCCGGCAGCTCCAGACCCTCTTTGGTAACGGAGACCAGGGTCTTTCCGTCAAACTCCTTCAGCTGCTGCACGCAGTACTCGTCGATGGGCTCGGTCATATACAGCACCTCGAAGCCACGCTTGCGGACACGCTCAACAAAAGCAGAGTTTGCCACCTGATCTTTGCTCTCGCCTGGAAGACAGAATGCAGATATAATAAGCTGAGACATTTTAAAAATAACGCCTAAACATCAAAGACTTTGTTCATGACTGAAGTTTACCTGTGATGTAGTAGATTGACTTTTGGTTCTCCTTCATGCGGGTGAGGTACTCTGTCAAGGAGGTCATCTCATCTCCAGACTGGGAGCTGTGGTATCGCAGCAGCTCTGAAAGCTTCTTGCGGTTCTGGGAGTCTTCATGGATTCCCAGCTAAACAAAGGTGTGAAAAAAAATTAATTACCTCCCTCAACTATCTAAACATGAAATACCAAGTATTGTTTGCCGAGCCTAGAAGTCATTTTTGTTTCAGTGTTTGGTACCTTGATGTTCTTGGAGAAGCCCTCGTAGAACTTCTTGTAGTTGTCTTTGTCCTCTGCCAGTTCTGCGAACAGCTCCAGACATTTCTTCACAATGTTCTTGCGGATGACCTTCAGGATTTTGCTCTGCTGCAGCATTTCTCTGGAGATGTTTAGGGGCAGGTCCTCAGAGTCCACCACGCCACGGACAAAGTCTGATGGGACAAAAGTAATAGCTCTATCATTTTGTCCTTTAATGTCATCACCGCTTTGGTTTACAGTCAGGACTATTAAAAGGAGACCTATAACTTACTCAGGTACTCTGGGATGAGCTCCTCGCAATTGTCCATGATGAAGACTCTCCTCACATACAGCTTGATGTTATTCTTCTTTTTCTTGTTCTCAAAGAGGTCAAAAGGTGCACGGCGAGGAATGAAGAGCAGGGCCCGGAACTCCAGCTGGCCTTCCACTGAGAAGTGCTGTAAAAGAGACAAAGTTCATTTTCATTCCAGTTTAGTCTGATTCAGAATCTGACATCTTCAAGAGGTTCTACATACCTTGACGGCCAGGTGATCCTCCCAGTCGTTTGTCAGACTCTTGTAGAACTCGCCGTATTCCTCATTTGTGATGTCATCAGGGTTTCTGGTCCAGATGGGCTTGGTCTTGTTCAGCTCCTCCTGATCTATGTACTTCTCCTTGATCTTCTTTTTCTTCTTCTTGTCCTTGTCTTTAGAATCCTCTTCATCATCTGACCCTACGTCCTCGATCTTGGGTTTGTCCTCGCCTTCTTCCTTCTCCTCCTTTTCGGCTTTTTCCTCCTCTGCCTCGTCGTCGCTGATCTCCTTGTCACGTTCCTTCTCCACCTGCAAAACGCAAAGTCAGTTTAAAATGTTTGCTAATTAACAGTTTCTACCAACCAGAGGGGAGGATTTTCAACGCTTACAAACAGAGTGATGGGGTAGCCGATGAACTGAGAGTGCTTCTTGACAATCTCCTTGACCCTCTTTTCTTCGATGTACTCTGTCTGGTCCTCCTTTAGGTACAGGATGATCTTTGTTCCACGGCCAATGGGCTCACCTGGAAGCACATATTTATTGAGAGGGAGACAAAAAGCATCTGTAGATTTTAAGACTACAAAACCTTATTCAGGACACGCACCATTGTCAACCTTGACTGTGAAGGAACCGCCAGCAGATGACTCCCAGGCATACTGTTCATCATCATTGTGCTTTGTAATGACGACCACTTTCTCAGCAACAAGATAGGCAGAGTAGAAACCCACACCAAACTGCCCGATCATGGAGATGTCAGCACCAGCCTAGAAAAATAAATAAATTCAGAATTAGTTATATTATTTACATTTATTAGGTTTTTAATGAAACGTAATAGCTAAGCTTTGTTTGAGTACCTGCAGGGCCTCCATGAAGGCCTTTGTTCCTGACTTTGCGATTGTTCCCAGGTTGTTAATGAGGTCAGCCTTGGTCATACCAATTCCAGTGTCGATCAGGGTCAGGGTTCGGTCTGCTTTGTTTGGGATGATGTCGATTTTCAGATCCTTGCCACTGTCCAGCTTTGTCGGTTCGGTCAAGCTTTCATAGCGGATTTTGTCCAGAGCCTGAGGTTGCAGAAAGTCAGATTTGTTATGCAAAGTGTGTATACTGCGTATTCACTGACCTAAAAAGCTGGTGCTCTCACTCAAGGTTGTACAGTGAGAATAGAAGACCTTGCTCACTTACATCAGATGAGTTAGAGATCAACTCCCTGAGGAAGATCTCTTTGTTGGAATAGAAGGTGTTGATGATCAGGGACATCAGCTGAGCGATCTCTGCCTGGAAGGCAAAGGTCTCAACCTCCTCCTCTTGGTGCATTTCTTCAGGCATCTGCACAGAAGATTCAGATGTGAGAAAGTCAAATAATTGCCTTGATTTAGGCAATTATTTGACTTTGAAGGTGATTTAGTGAAGATTACTAGTGATGTACCACAAATATCTAAGTGAGGTGGAAAAATTCATGATTAATCATAAATAAGTGACTTGCAAAAAAGAAAGCCATCAAGTTTACTTCATTAATGACTGCAACATACAGGTATCAAAAGTAGGACCCGAGTACAGTGAGGATGGAGCAAACTGTCAATAGTAAGTTATGATAAACAAAAGAGTAACATCCAACAGTTAATTTAAAAACAAGACTTCTTATTGGAAGATTCTAATTGAAAAACAGGTTTTTGGGAGTCATAGACAGAGTTGTGCTCAGGGCCTCAGATATAGAAAGTAAAAAGCAAATTTGTATCAACAAACTTTAAGCCCTTTGCTGCTCTTCAATACCGCCAAACAGTTATGCCGAGGCAACTCTACCAAACTATTTTTTTTGGTCCATCATCTTTAATAATATGTCACTTCAGTTTCCTGAAGGAAAAGATAAGTAAAGCCGACCGCGGATTGCAATGTGTTTTTTTATAACTGTCCCAACTTTATTAAGTCGGGACTGTTTCCAGCATCTTACTACACATTAGCGGAAGTGTCCATTAACAAACATGGCGTCTGTGCCGAGACAATGAAACCGAAAACACGTGCTTTGGAGCGGCAAAACGGCAAAGACTGTAGAAAGGGAGTCGGGACTGCCTGAAACAAGCCAACGTATCTCCATAAACATAATGACTAAAAATCAGGACCCATCAACTCGGACAGCAAGCGCTCCCAAATCCCAACGGTTGGCGTAACAATCGACAGTAGGCTAAACGGCCGTTTCAAAAAACCGTTGGCACACTCAGCGTTTGATTAGTTTCCAGCTCAAAATCTACGTCGAGTCTTCAATCACGTCATTCATCCACTAGCTATTAGAATAATTTAAAACTTATGAAAATTGCAGTGTAGTTTAAGCCTGAATCACGGTCAGTGTTCAAAACGTATTCTTCGATTACGTAACTGAAATCTACGTGCGCTTCGTAACAACTGAAATTTTCCTAATAGAATCGACCCCCTCCCATTTTTGTGACCAGATCCAGACATTGTGACCGTTAATAGGTTACCTGCAAGCCCAGTGAGGACCATTGATTCAGAGACGTAACCTCCACCCCACCTGCCTGACATCACAGTGCAGCAGTGCCGCATTCATGTTGCCCGGCATCACCGCTCAACAGACCGTATGTTTACAGGACAAATACACGAGTTTAAGCGAACTAAACATCGATTATCAACTCCATGGACTTACAGTTGGCTCATACGAAGGCCTATAGCGGCTTCCTTCGAAAAACTGCGTTCAACGGTTGACATGACTCATGAACTCTTAATCAGCGACGTAATACTACATAACTAGATATCTAGTTTAAAAAATATTTACATATATATTGTCTGCGTTAAAAGTCGGAAACACTGGTGTGCGTACCTTGTTAATTTAGTTGACTTTTCTTGAATAAAATGCAACAAAAGCGTAGTCCCCTGCGCTCACTGATGGGAGAAAAAGGAAAGGAACTTTATGTTACAGCACAGGGAGTCTTTATACACGTGGGTTCCAGTGTATCCATCCGCGGCACCTCGTTTACTGCAGCCAGACTTTCAAGTTAAGGCAAATGTAAATACAGCTGGAAATGAAATTAAACGAAGTTTATACTGAAAGTGAGATAAATTGGGATTTTAAAATGATGAAATTTGCATTATTAATATTTTATTAACTCTATAATTTACAAAGAGGTAAGTGAATTCAGTTAGTTGTAATGGAAATTATACAGCTGAAGTACGAACAACAACAACAAAAAAACACGCTCATTAACAACCAAACCGCCAAACGTTCTAATAAACAAAGTGTGCTTTAATAATTCAGTAAATTAAACCTTCTGATCTCGGTGTGCAATTGTCTCCATCATGTGGCAGTTTGAGGAACAGCTAAGCATTAAAAGAGACGACATTTCTGGAGATTAAAGATTATGTTTTAAAATAGAGCTACAAGGCAATCTGCATATGACAAAAGAGGTCACAAAGTCGAAATTCAGAGAACGCCATTGCTTACTGTGTAATTAGACAAATAACACAGATCTTTTTAATGTGATGGATGGATATTTCGAAACATGGAGGGTGTGCTTCGTTTGTTCTAGCGCTTTCCATCAAAAACCCGCCCGTTCGTGACGTCACGAAGTTGCGAAGGGGAAACGGAAATAATAGAAATTCGTTATTATTATTATTATTATTATTATTATTATTATTATTATTATTATTATTATTAGTGCTGGATATGTGGTCTTCTTCACTTGATGATTTATATTATTTCTTATTTTTAAATGGTATGTACTACGTTTTGTCTGGAAATAAAGTGAATATGTTATTGCCGACATCTGGAATAAATGATTATAGGACTTCCCTGTTTATTAATAAGGGGCGAGAAACTAGTATACTCAAAACTTCTGACTCTGAACGTTTGTGTGTAAAAATAAAACAAGGCAGATCAGTGAAAAACAGATCGTTTACTAATTAATTTAGATTTCTAAAGCTGAAGTTTGAAGGTAAAAATACTTTTTATTCGCTAAGTCAGTAAGATCAACGCTTGAACAGAAAGAATGGAAATAGAAAATGTGACATTTTCCCACCCTGATCTTAGTTGAATATATGATTATCACAAGCGACAGTTCACACACATTCTGTTTGATATCTCAAGATATAACATGTGCTGCAAATTTAGTTTTGTTTTTTTATTTGCAACGTAAACAAATGCTTTGTTACCAAGTTAGTTGCCTCTGATAAATGACTTAATTTAACAGCATTGTGTTATTATATGAAACTACATGGAATGTATTGAATCTGAGTCTGATTGTTTGGATTGTATTGGAATTAGCTTTAATTACTCTAAATTAACCTGGGATTCTATTATTTGGGGATTTTTATTTTTATTTATTTTTTTTACATTTTTACGCGTTGCGCGCTGAGGGCCAAGAAGGTTTGGGACCGCTGCTTGTAAGTGTCATCCGCTGTGAATTCGTGTAATTTGGTAAGCTCTCCTTGTAAAACTGTTTGTTACTTTTTTTTTTTTTTTTATTAAGTGTGTGGGTGACCTTCTGATGACTTTACCAAACTGGAAACAAAATGTTGTCCACCACGGTGGGATGTGGGTTACCCTCAGTCTGAACGGCCACGTCCTGATACACAAAACAAACGCACTTACCCTGGTGCGTAGAGCGCTTGCGCGAAAGTGTTATTTGAAGGCCGCGGCTAGTTGCAGTGCTAATCTAACGTCCTAAACGTTGGCGGAATTATCACCATAACTAAACTCTGTATAGTGGATTTTATCTTACTGTGCGCCACTTGGTTTTGTGGTATGTATACATTTACATTTGAGGTTTTTTTAAAACGTATTTTTAGCCGATTAAGTAAGGGCGACTCGGGCTAATGTCAGGTTAGCATTATTTAGTTGTGCCGGGTGTAGGAACGTGCTCAGTGCTAGCATTAGCCAACTTAGCTGCTTGTTTTTAGTTGTCACGCTCAAATTTACTTAGCAGTTTTTGAAGCTTTGGACTTCACAGCATTAAATTAGTTGATGCCCTCCAGATAAACTTACCTACTTTTAAGTAACTTTCCAATTGAGTCGAGTAAAAATCATTGCCGATTTCTTGTTAAACATTGAGATAATATAGCAGGAAGTGTTTCTTTTTGTGTGCCCTAGACGTTAAATCTAATATAGACACAATTATTGTACAATATTGATATATTTATATACAAATTGTAAATATTAACAATTGATAACATGATTAAAGGTGTTTGTTTGTGCTTATTAGGTCATAACCACATTCAGAATGTCCTTCCCCCCTCATTTAAACCGGCCGCTGTTGCCCCCTCCTGGGATTCCTCATCAGTATGCTGGCTTCCCCTCAGGTAATCAGCTACCTTTATGTATGTAACATTGTTTTTTGTGTAATTCTTTGAAAATGAGTTATATACAACAGAATGGTGCTACTGGAAAACGCAAAAAATAGTAATCGTGTCCCTTTCTGCTTCCAGTTTATAGCAATGTACTTAAACGTGTCTAAATTAATTTTTCTGTAGGAACAATGGAGTTAAGTTGTCTTAAAACAGTTCTTCCTTGTTTTAAGTCAACTAATCTCATGTATTACTAATTGTCACATAGCAGTTTCATTTCTTTACAGTAGACTAGAGAAAATTACTTCAAATCTTCTAATAACAGAAACTACAAGGTTGTTGTGAAGGAACAAAATGATCAGCAGCCAATTTATTTTCTCAATATATTGGGAAGGTTATCAAATTAATAATAAGAATATAATTTTTACATGCTATGATAACTACGAGACTCTCCACTCGGACTAATTTAAAATTTTACCTACCTTTAAAGGAATCCTACAAGGTCAATAAATGTTTTTCCAGTTTTCATTACTTTAAATGATGCAAGCACACACAATAATTTAAGAAATAGAACAGTTTTAAAAGGCAATTAAAAAACAGCATTTTGTGTGTAGTCATGAGACTGAGATCCAAATGCTATGATGTAGATTTATTTTTGTTTAAACAGAGTTTTATCACAGAATGAATTGTTTTACTGCCCTTCCTAATAGCAAAAAAACTTGCATACTGGTGGGTGTTGTAGGATTTGCATGTTCTCATGGCTTATCTTAACATATATTTTGTTCTTGCAGCTTTGTTTCTGCTTTATTTATGCATATCCTCTGCCTGTTTTAGGAACTCCAATGATCCCAGTTCACATGGGCATCATGGCCCCAGGCCCTGCAGTTATGGTTCCTTCTGTTCCGGTTGTCAGTAAGCCTCCTGTTCCAAAGAAAGACCTTTCTGCGATGCGAGCCAAGGACGAGGAGAGCAGTGGGCCCACAACCACAGTGTTTGTAGGGAACATATCGGAGAAAGCTTCAGACATGCTGATCAGACAATTGCTGGCGGTAAGACAAAGAAATGAAACATTTAAGATGAGCTCAGTTTTTTATTTAATCTTTCCAATAAATGGTAGTATTTATAAACATACAATATTTCTTAGTTTGTGAACGGATTTTTCCTTTTGTCCAACTTTTACAGAAATGTGGTATTGTTTTGAGCTGGAAACGAGTTCAAGGAGCTTCTGGAAAACTTCAAGGTAATTCAATAATTATTTTTTTTTGTTGAATAGTTCAGCCTTATTTTATCGCACTGTATATACAGTCATATGCAAAAGTTTGGGCACCCCTTTTAATTTTAAATATTTTTATTTCTAAATATTTGGGTGTTTGCAATAGCTATTTCAGAATGATATATCTAATAACTGATGGGCACAGTGATATTTCAGTATTGAATTGAGGTTCATTGTACTAACAGAAAATTTGCAATTTGCATTAAAACAAAATTTGACAGGTGCAAAAATTTGGGTACCCTTATCATTTTATTGATTTGAATACTCCTAACTACTTTTCACTGACTTACTGAAACACAAAATTAGTTTGGTAACCTCATTAAACTTTGAACTTCATAGCCAGGTGTATCCAATCATGAGAAAAGGTATTTTAGGTGGCCAATTGCAAGTTGTTCTCCAATCTGAATCTCCTATGAAGAGTGGCATCATGGGCACCTCAAAAGAACTCTCAAATGATCTGAAAATAAAGATTGTTCAACATAGTTGTTTAGGGGAAGGATACAAAAAGTTATCTCAGAGATTTAAACTGTCAGTTTCCACTGTGAGGAACATAGTAAGGAAATGGAAGACCACAGGGACAG